>JAUZST010011440.1:0-11911 GCA_034779995.1 Parotocinclus haroldoi | reverse complement strand
TTTTTCACATGGTCATAATGGGGTATTTTGTGTAGAATTTTGAGGAAAGAGATTAATTTAATACAATTTGGAATAAGACTGTAACGTAACAAAATGTGGAAAAAGTGAAGCGCTGTGAATACTTTCCGGATGCACTGTATAAAACACTGGATTGACTGTTGGGATTTCTGCAAAACTCGGCATGCAGTTACTTGTGACCTGATTAGACACTGGTAAAAGTGCTTCACATACTGATCTTTAAAAAGGCTCTCATGCTACTTTTTGGTATTGCCCTTATTGGTGAGAGATCATTGATAATACATTTATAGACGTTTTGCAAATATATTGAAAAAGTAAAATGTTGCACTGACATAAATATTTAGGCCATTTACTAGGCCAGCGATTTCAGCCCACAGTTGTCTTTTTGGAAGGTGAACCTTTGGCCCAGTCTGAGGTCCTGACCGCACTCGATCAGGTTTTCATGAAGAATAACTTTGATCCATTCAGCTTTACCTCAACCCTGACCGGTCTACCTGTCCAAGCCACGGAAAAACAACCCCACAGCGTGATGCTGCCACCACCATACTTTTGTTTTCCTCTAGACATGATGCTTAGAATGGAGGCCAAAATGTCCAATCTTGGTTTTATCGCACCAGAGTATCTGGTTTCCCACAGTCTGGGAGTCCTTTAGGTGCTTTTTGTTTGCACCAGATGGGCTTTTATGTGTCTCTTATTAAGGACAGACTTCTGCCTGGTCACTCTGCCATAAAGCCCAGATTGGTGGGGTGCAGCAGTGATGATTGACTTTCTGGAAGGTTCTCCCATCGGCACAAAGGATATTTGGAGCTCAGCCAGAGTGACTTTACTTCTCTTATCACTCCAAATTATATCCAGTCAGGTGACTTTGCCATAGAGGGACATCAGTCAAGGTAAAGAAACATCTCAAAGATAATCAAAATAATTGGGAGGCCCCCAGAACTAAATTTAAAGTGTCATAGGAATGTGTATGAAACTTTTCCTAGCTTTTAACTTTTAAAATAAATGTCAAAAATTCCCTTTTTGCTTTCTTATTATGGGGTACTGAGTGCACATTGATGGGGGGAGGGGAACTCTAGGGACTTTTTATTTTAGCCCTCAACATAACAAAATGTGAAAAAAAATGAAATGGTCTGGAAACTTTCTGAATGCACTGTATAGGCAAAATCAAAAGCTTAATCAATGAAACTACATTTGTTTACGATGGATATGGATGGATAACCATGTTTGTTTAATTTACATTTCTAATGAACTGTTCCTTTGTTATTTCTTACTTTCTTATTAAAGATAAACTGCCTCCACCAGAGAACCTAAGCCTGTCTTGGAACCCAGACAGTTTGTCTATAACTGCACAGTGGAGTAAGCCGGCTGATTTGAAAGCAGAATGTAAAGTAAACTACACTGTAAAATTATATTATCAGGTGAATGATTAATTTATTGTCTTTAGATTCTATTGTCTTGACTATTTTGACAAGAGTTCAAACAGAGGAGTCTCAAATTAAAATTTCTTTCATCTTCCAAAACAGAAATGTCCTCCAATCGGCAATAATATTGAAGATTTACGGCGAACAGACAAACTGAACTACACAAAAGTCATTTCAAATGAGCAAGAATTATGTGTTATTGTAATGACAAATCCTATGGCCTGTGGAAACAAGAACACAAGTGAAGAGGTTTATAAAGGCCTATCTCCCCCTCTAGGTAATCCAGTAAAACAGTACTTTACTGCACCAGCTACTTTAGAATGTGTAAGATGACATGGGAACTTTTTTATGAACATAGTTTTGTAGATAGATTTTGTAAATAACTGACTATTGTCTTGTATTTCAGCCTTAGTAAGTGGCTTCAGTTGCATTTATTACTCTAATAAGAAGATGAACTGTACATGGAGTTTAGTCACAGATACGTCTGACCTTCAGCTCTTCTACAGGTAAGGCGTCCCTTTTGGCAACATTTTAGGCAGCACTGATTCAGATTTCTGCCTTTGTTGTTATTTCAGTTCTCTCATTTGCCATTAGTATTTTATTACTAGTAATGTCAATGTTGAGGCAGTAACATATGCACTTTCCTGTAGAAATGAAAATGAAGACGACTTAAAACCATGTAATCATTATATCACCAGTGGACTCACAAAGACAGGCTGCCATCTAAATGGTGAAAGTTTTACACTTGCTGACAATCTTCACTTTATTATAAATGGAACTGAAAAAGGTGTCCCGATCCAGAATAGCTTTATTATTCGCTCTGAAATGTCAGGTATGAATTTTCTTTTGCTGGTTTTCTTTCCTTCGTTCTGTCGTTCCTTCTTGCTTAAATTTTACCCATTTGTATTCATGTTGTAACCTGTTCTCCTCTGTCACGCTGTCACCAATAGAAAGTGCTATGAATGGCATATGTTTTCCAGAATCCGTTGTATTAATCATTTGCACCTGCTTAGCAGGTTATTTATAGCCAGACAATGTCTTCGATCATTAATAATTTACTCATTACTGCACCTGAGTAGCCAGTATGGAATGTCAGGGCATTGTTTGACTTGTTGTTTCTGCCTTGCTTGTTTTTGAATTTCTGCTATTCCTGAAATGAAAATGGAAACAAAAAGTACAAGCTGTAAAGAAATGATACAAGCTCTGAAAATGTAAGAGAAAACGGAAAAGCAAATGGTGTTTAGGTTTGAGATCTAAGCCCTCTGTATTATTTAGAATGATTGAGCTCCTGTTTGAAAGTAGTCAGTTTGTTTGGACACATCATTTGGTGCTTCTATTTGTCAGACTAACTGCAGAGTTTGTGATCTTGCAGTTTCCACAATCCAAAATACAAAAAAAAAATCTGGATTCAAACATCCTAATAATAATAAATAAAATGGTAAATAAATAAATAAAATGGTGTGGTCTTTCAAAGACAATCCAGTAAAGTTGGTGGCAATAATGCACGGATACGGTATGCTAGTCTACATGCATTCTATTCTATTCTATTCTATTCTATTCTATTCTATTCTATTCTATTTCATATGTATATTTATTTTTCATTCAGTCTATGGGTGCGATTTCTCAACACCACCGTCCCAGTGATAAGAAATACCAAAACAACATTAGCCACAATGGCTGTTATGTTTCATTTTATTTTTTATTCATATGTCTTTACATTTAAAATATTGAATGTATTTATTGATTATTATTATATTCAGTTCCTCAGCCTTATTCATGTTTTTAAAAAGTAATTACATGCAATTAATTACATATTATTCCTTATGGGGGAATTTGATTCTTGAATGGCCAGTTAGGTTTGAATTCTGAGCTTTCACTGTAACCAGTTGTCATTAATGCCATTTTGTCTTATTTTGCAGTGAAACCACCACCACCAAAGCTTGAAATCAAAAGGGAAGGTGAAAATCTATACTTCAACACATGCATCCCTGATTTTGCATTACCCTCATGTTGGAAAATTAAGTACAAGTACAGGAAATGCAATGAAGAGGTAAGATATGTATGGTTTGCATGCAGATAATAAAATGACATGATGTACTATATGTTAATATGTACTAAACAGTTAATTGAAAGTATCGCTCAGGTGGTACTGTGACCTAATACATGGCAAAGACTCTATATTGAGTCAGTGCTGTCGTGCTGGATCGACAGTGAGAGGTGTCTGACATCCCACCCATGATACCCTTACACCTATATTAATATATCTTAATTTATATTAATAATTTGTGAAATCCTAGATACAGTTACTTCCCATTTTATAATGGCTCAAATTACACTATTTCAACTTTACAAAGGAAATCCGATAATAAAAATTAAAATTCATTCAGTAGAAACTGAGCTTCATGGCTTGGGCTTTCATGGCCAAGCAGCTGCATACAAACCTTACATCGCCCAAATGTTGGATGGGGTGATCCCAAAACAGGCCACCACTGGGCAGTGAAAACATTCTGTGGTGTGATGAATCACACTTTTCTATAGAGCTGGTGATTATTTTAAAAACCTCAACAATGATGTGATACTAAACAGGTCATGTATACATTTAGTACATTTAGTGCTTTGATGACCAACGCTGGGCAGAGGATCTAAAGTTTATCAACACATGCATGATAAGATTATTGAAATGTTTAAAAACTATGTGCCTCAAATTAAGATTGGAAGTGATTTGCATATTTGTCCCTCTACAGTGGATATAATATCATTAAATAATTAAAGGAATTGGGAGGAATTTCACTCGATAAAGACCAAGGGTTCAAGCTTAAGCTTAGCACTTGTGATTTTCGGTCCCTCATGACACTGCATCAAGAATCGTTCAGTATTCAATAGCTGATATAATCACATGGGCAATGGATTAATTTGGAAAACATTTGTCAGTCACTACAATACAGAGTTACATTTATACATTTTACATTCATAAATACTACTGTATACTTTACTGTGCAAAGAAGCCAAATAAGAAACATCATGTTAATCCTGTCCAGAAGTAGCATTGACTTTTCTGGGCTCAGAAGCATCTTGGACGGACCATTACATAGTGGAAACATGGTCAGATGAATCAATACTTTAGATCTTATTTGGGAAAAATAGACACCATGTGCTCAACATTTGCAGTTTGTGCATGTATAAATTAATTTGCTTGACAACAATTTTTGCATAAATTACTCCAATAATACTTATTGGCATATCAGACTGAAATATTCTTGCTGTTTCTGTTGATGTTATGCATTTTATGACGACGAATTATTAGCCTGATGCAGAGCCTTTCTACTTTTTCATGTGGGCAATCCCATTTATACTGGACCAATTTAGAGAGACTAGTCGACCTAATGCATTATGTTATTTCTCAGTGTTTACCAAATGCAAACATTTGCAGTTTATGCATCTATGAAGTTAGGCCGTGCAAAATGAATGTTTTTGTATTCATATTTAGAAAGAAGTAACTATTGATGGCGGTATCAATTCAGCATTACGTCTGGAATATA
The DNA here is from genome assembly GCA_034779995.1 of Parotocinclus haroldoi. NCBI lineage: Eukaryota > Metazoa > Chordata > Actinopteri > Siluriformes > Loricariidae > Parotocinclus > Parotocinclus haroldoi. The sequence continues at coordinate 6,933 of JAUZST010011440.1, read as the reverse complement.
ATGCAGCCTGCAAGTACACTGTGCAAGTGCAGACCATATTTAGTAACTACTGCGGGACAGGAGAGAGTGACATGAGCGAACCTGTGTCTTACGGTATTGTATTGTAGAGTAATGTTTGGGAATTTAAAGCTTAATTTTTAAAAACATTAACAGCAGTTTTCATCACTGTTCATGCCTATTGTTTTCTTCATTTGTCTCTGCAGGGGAAGATAGTGATCTGAATTGGCCATTTAAAGTGCCTTTGGTTGTTACTCCTGTAATAGTGTCAGTCTTTCTCATCCTGGCTCTAGTGCTTTTTAGAAGGTAATGCTTTGATTCCCATTCGTACTTCACCCCTTTCCTTAATGCCTTTGGTGGTTTAGCCATATCTTTTTAGAACATCTGTATATCAACAAATGCAGACTTGTGCATCTCTCAAGTTTAAACATTAAGTTAACATTGTTTTTATTACATCCAAGTATGATTAAACTAACTGATTGTGTTACAGAGGTAGGTAAAACTCAGTGGACAATGCTTAGAATATTCATAATAGAACTGGATGTTTCCCACAGATTCATGGTTGTAATTTTCCCAGAGATTCCTGAACCATCGTTATTATTCAAGGATTTACTTAACAGTAATAATGATGGATTGACCAAGGTAAATAGATCAAGCAGAACTGCTGATTATTACAAGATTAAATTTTTACATTTTAGACACTAGATCTGCCATATGTAGTACTGCACTAATGAAGCACTTTCTATCTATGTTACAGAGCTTGGGTGCAGGAAAACTCTACGTGCCAGTTAAAGAGGTTATGGCAAAAGATGTGAGTCTGGAGTAGACGTCACCGGTCTTAATACTTAAAGCGGATGAGAACATGACACCTGATCCTAATTCACACAATGTTGGACTTCTGTGATGTAGTGAAACAAAGCAGAAATACTTTGATATTTTCTTTGAGTTTCTTGAGGCTTAAGTCGAGTCAAGTCAGATCTATTTATATAGTGCTTATTACAATGGAACATTGTCTCAAAGCAGATCCATAAGTCCAGCTTCATAGGGCCAATCGCAAATTGAGCAAGCCTACGGTGACAGCGGAAAAGAAAATGTTGCAAGGAAGAAACATTGGGAGGACCAAGATTTCTGAAGGGACTCACCCTTCTTGGGTGACTTAGTTATTAATGGTAATAATAATTGAGCTCCTTCCATGCTACTTTGGCATATCAGTCAGCATATATAGTCTTCTATAGGGGTTATATATTTTATGGGATTGAGTTGCTACCTCGAATCTGGCCAATCCCATATATACATACTGGGTTAATTTAGAGCGACTCTACCTAATGCATGTCTTTGGAATGTGGGAGGACACCAGAGTATACAGAGAAAACCATACAGACACGAGGAGGACATAAACCACAGAGATGGCGTCCATGGTTTAGTTGTAACCGTGGATGTCTGGAGATGTGCAGTGACTGTGCTAAGCACTATTCCACTATTCTTATTGTATTTGGACTTTGTAATTTATTATATTATTAGTATTTGACTTTTAATTCAATACATTTTCCAACACACAAATTTACCTCATTTATACTATATTTGGATTCAGGTTGACAAAGAAACTTGCAGTGTACCTACTTTATACTGTGCACCTTCTATTTCGGAATTTACAATAGTAATCTCTAGTAAAAAAAATGCAATTACCTACCAGTAGCAGTATTTATAAGTGTATTAGGGAACACTGAAGCAATGTCAGGATTGTCACTCTGCTGTTTAATTTTATGTAAAGTCAGGATTCTGTCTTCCTAGCAGGACAATGTGTTGCTGTTTACAGTCTTAACAAGGCCAACCACAAAACTGGATGTTGTCTATCTTTGAATAGAGAGTGAAGATAGATGCTGTTATTACAATAACAGCAATCACTATGTTTTATGTCATGCTCCTCCAAAGAGCATTACTCAGGTGTGTGGCTTTATTCTCGCTTTTGGGGGAGAAAAATGCAATAGAAACAGGTAATTTTTATGAAAGGCAACTGAAAGTGGACGTTTAGCCATCTTTCACTACTGTACTTACCTAACTGAAAAAATGCAGTAAGTAATTTTATTGTTTTAATTGTATCAGTGTATAAATGAGGACCTGTAAAATGATTACAGTACATGTAAAATAATTTTCTACATTTTATTGAATAAATAAATGTGAGCACAGCTAACTTTGGTGGCGATGCGTATGTGTTTCTGCGATACATTTAACAACGCATGATTACTGAAGCTTGTAAAGATAAAGCCAAAAGATAGTTAATGTAAAAGAATAGCTTATGTTAACCAGCTGTTTAGCCTTCAATCATCTCTTCATTGTGTGCATTTGTCTGGTTTATTTTAGTCTAAGTAAACAGTGGAGGCCAAAAGTCTGAGACCACTAGTAAAAAACCTAGTATTTTACTTTTTACAAAATTTAATACAATGATTTTTATTACAAATTATGAAAAACATGAATCAAACATGAAATAAAACGTTTTGTTATCAGTATTTGGCAAGTTGTCCTTTTGCTGTAATGGCAGCATGCACTCAAGCTAGCATAAACGCTACAATCTGATGATCCATGTTATCCCAGTATAATTTGATCAGTATATTAATTGTCAAGTTAACTAGCCATACAAACTTAAATCTAAACAATAATAAAACCTTGGCTCAACCTGAATTCACAACATATTCAGTAATGTTCTGTTAGTTAAAGAAAAACCTAGAAATACATATTCTGATACTATATGGAACACTGTTCCTTTTGTGTTACTGGCAGAGCCATTTTATAGTGGATCCAAGGAATACAAGCCATCTTCCTGAATAAATATTTCATTTTTTAGCAAGTTTCTCGATGATCAAAGTATTTGAAGCACTCTCAGCTATCGTTAGCCTGAAGTAAAACTTGATGCTTCTTCCAACAGACACTACCCTTTTGCTCCCAAAGACTAGACTTCCTGTGTAATTCATGGATTGATTAAACTTTTTTTTCTGGGTGGTGCATAACTGATGATAACAACAAGCTTATAATGAACCCATAATAACAAGATTATGTAGTACATGGGAGAGATCCATTCTGTGGCCAGAGAAACGGATGCTTTCCACCCAGAGTGAAGCTTTTATCATCTAATCAGTGTCCACAGTAGTTTACTATCCAATTGCTGTTTTCCCTGCACAACCAGATTCACATGCTTTAGAGAGTAATGCCTATTGATGACTCAATGTTGGTCTGTATGAGAACACAGTTGTTTATATTTCTGAGCATGGACTGCACCTATATCAACAATCTGATTCAGTTACAAGTATGGCTCTCCTATGCTGCATTTACATGGTCAAATTAAACCTTGATCTATTGTTATAAATACAGGTGATATCCTGCTCCCTACCCTAAACCTGTACAATTCATACAATTCATTACTTTGGCGGCCCCAGTGTGATTCAACACTACATGTAATGCTATGCTGAGGTGAAGTTCTTCCATTCTACAGTGTCATTTATAGGTTAAATGTTTTCATTTCTGCACTGGCAACAAGCTCATCTGTTATTTTTCTTTCAGTAATACTTATATAATACCAAACAATTTCCTCTGAAATTAATAAATTATCTCTATCTATCTGTCAATCTGTCTGTCCGTCTGTCCACCTGCCAAAAACACCATGTCAGTGAATTCAAATGATCTGGGTTTTTTTTACTATTAAGCTTGTAAATCTTATGATAATTTGTTAAAAATGGATACAAAGAACCTTTTGGAATTTTATGGCTGTTTTTTTATTGTACATTTTCATATGAATTGTTTATCACACACACACACACACACACACACACACACACACACACACACACACACACACACACACACACACACACACACACACCTGGACCAGAATATTCAGAAACAGCAACAGAAGCTTTAAGCAATCCCATAGTCAAATTGTCACACTCAGTATAGAAAAGGAGGACAGATATAAGTGTAAGTTTTGTGATATATTATTTGACATGGTTAATGTAGAGACAAGACAAGATAATGCACTTAGGGTGAACAAAGTGGCCGGTGGCTAAGCTAACACAGAGCTAAGAACACAAAAAGACAGAATTCTAAACAATGCTAATACAAAACATTACATATGCGACAAGGATAATGTCAAGACCATGCTCATGTAAAGACAGAGGTAAATGGTTACTGTGAACATAGAATACTACACATAGAAGACAGGGTACATAGAAACAGGAATGCACAAGACAAGCAATAGAATATTCAACAACCAAATCAGAAAATGTGGGAAGCACATGTACCTTATCGTGTCTCGATCAGCTATGCCGAAATGTAAATGTAAACGAAGGACACTAACAAATCAGTTCAGCCTCACATTGCAGGGCTTCTAACTGCCATTTTTCAATGGCTGTGGGATTGTTGTCAGTTCATCCAGAAGATCATTTGTGAGGTCAGACACTAATGTGGGACAAGAGGGTCTACATTGCAATCTTGCTGGTTCATCCCAAAGGTGCTCAGTGTGGATCAGATCAGAGCTCTGTGTGGGCCAGTCGTATTAATCCACACCAAACTCACCCAATGCTCATCCAATGCCTTTAGGTACTTTGCTTTGTGCACTGGGGCCAAACTGTTCACACAAAGTTGGAAATATAGATATGTACAAAACTTGTGTGCTGTCCAAAGAGGTTGGCTCTGTTTTTGAGTCTTGGTCCTCCCAATGATTCTTCCCTATAACATTTATAGCTTCTACATGGTCCATAGCAAAGCCTACTACTTCTCATTAAAACTGAACATGTATATATGTTTTATGTGTTCACATGAGTGATCTAACACACAGATTTAATGCAATTTAAATATTTACAGCTATACTGCACGTATGTGTATGTGTATGTGCCTGTTTTTTTTTGTATTTGGGCTTTATTTTTAGGGATTTTTTCTTGCCACGTATCCCTATAGGCTTTGTCAGTTTGGGCTTGGGTTTAGATGAAGCTAAAGCTGCTTTAAGACAATGCTCCATTATAAAAGAGCTAGAGTAATAAATCTGACTTTGGGTGAAGGACATACTGTAAGTCTCCAGTTTCCACAGGTGGCTAAAGAACATTTCTGTAAAAGGTATCAGCAGTTTATTATATATCCCAATGCGCCAAAGATACCCAAATGTACACTATGTCGATACCCATCTGTATGGCTCACAAAAATATAACATGATCTTGATGACTTGTCACCTAATAAAATAGCCCTTCATTTTTGGTGAGCAGTATAGTTACTGTTCTCAACCCTGTACAGTAGAACTGGAGATTCTGAAGAGCTCGGTGACTTCCAATTTAGGACAAGTTCGCACGTCCCAGTACAGCCCCACTAAGTTTTGCTTCATCCTTACTGTACTAGAACGCTTTCACTTTGCGTACAGCTTAGAAAGGCGGTGTTTTCGGATTTGTCTGTGCTGACATGACGGGCGAGTTATTAACACTTTCTTGTGGAAGTTTGGGCAGTTAAACGAAACTACAACATTCTATTAACGAGCATTAGCGAGAAACGGCACCATGTTTTGTGGATATTGGCACGTTATTTTGCCAGTCCTGGCGTACGTAATCCTGGTCACGTTGGCTGGAGCTGATACTGTATCAGGTAATATGTTTTTTTTTTATCACTTGTTTGTACATTAGACGGAGCGTATAGTGTTTGTATACGTGTAGTTACTGATTTATGTTTGTAGCTTTCCATGACAGGGGAGCTGGTTTAGGGTGGAAGCGACATGGATTTAAATCCCAATTTTTATCCAAAAACCCACAACACGGGAAAGGAACATTAGCGAAGTCAAGTCTTGTTGGTCGCCTTTAACATTAATAGAAGCTGCGACGAAGTCAGTAGACTCATGGCTGCGTTCCAAACCAGCTTACTATAGTTTCCTTAAAAACTTGTAAATAGTATAAATATCATGTAACTATTTCGACATTCGTTGAATGTGCTAGTAGGCTATGTAGCATCTAGTTCCTGAAAATACGTGACGTCAATTGTTTCTTTACGGTGCTTTTCTTAGGAAGAGCCTGATCACTGATAGCGACGCGTTGTTTAACCAAATCTGCTTTTACAGTTATGGACAGCGTCCTCTCCATGTCCATGTTTGGGGTTCATTTGCTGTTTCTAATGTGATCCGGTGACAGAAGAGTCCCCTCAGTTACGATTTTCTTAAATATACAGTAACTTTTAATTATTCAGTTAGTTTGTTCCAGGTGGAAACACAGGCTCACCCTCTAAGATTGACAAGTGACACATTTCACACAATTAAACACACCTTAATCCATGCCTTAAATATATTTTACAAAATAATACAAAAATATCTGTTTTTTAAAGATCAGCAGGAGTTAATGGGGTGTGATGACAAACTTTACTTTACATTTATTTTAAATGCCTGGGTCTCTCTGTAGCACTCACTCACTGGCTGTGTCTCTCTCATTATGTCTGTCATAATAATGAGTTCAGCAAACTTTTGCATTTCCCTGTGGTTACAGTATTGGAAAAAGCAAAAAGAAGCTTATGACTATCATCCACTCCATATTTCTGTCTTCCCCACCCATTTTCCAGGGAATACACCAACACCGAAACTTGAAATCATTAGGGAAGGAGAATTGCTCCAATTTCGGGCAAGTGCTCCCAGTGTTTATCCTGCTAGATGCTGGAAGTACAACTTTCACTACAGAAAATGCAACGAGGTGAGAATGTTTCTCCATACAACGTGAATTTATTGTTAATGTGCGTCCTACCTGCTAGGTTTTGGTCTTCTGTATTTAGCCATTTATATGTGATGTACATTATTAGGCAACAGAGCAGACTTTTGCATGTCCTCCCCGTGTCTGCATGGGTTTACTCTGGGTACTCAGGTTTATTTCTTCAGTCTAAAGACATGCATGTTAGGTAAATTTACTTTATGATTGCTATTACTAA
>JAUZST010011439.1:0-11912 GCA_034779995.1 Parotocinclus haroldoi | reverse complement strand
CATTTACAGTATTTAGCAGGCGCTCTTATCCAGAGCAACTTACAAAAGTGCTTTAAGACATCAGAAATATAATCCATTCTTAATAATGAGGAATCAAACAAGAATACACTTCTGAAACTGTAAATGTTTTTTTTTAAGAGAAAGACAAGGGTGGTGGGTTTAGCTGAGGTAAGTGCAGAATAAATGGGTCTTCAAACGGTGTTTGAAGATGGCCAGAGACTCAGCTGTTCGAACATTGAGGGGAAGTTCATTCCACCACTTAGGAGCAAAAACAGAAAATAGATAAAAAAAATAGAGTCTAGATGCTTTCCTTTTCCCCTGAGAGATGGGGGAACTTTTCGAGCAGTGCTAGAGGACCGGAGTGAGCGGGATGCAGTGTGGGGTGTGATAAGTGCTGCAAGGAGCAGCTACAGGAAGACAGTGGAGAGATCGGAGCAACGGTGTAGTGTGTGTGAACTTGCGAACATTGAACACAAATCTTGCAGCTAAATTCTGGATCAGCTGTAAGGATCGGATAGTGGTCAGAGGAAGTCCCGCCAAGAGAGAGTTACAGTAGTCCAGTCTTGAAATGACAAGTGACTGATGCAGAATCTGTTTTGCCTCTGTGGAAAGAAATGGACGGAAGCGATATGACCGAGAGACATTAGCAATGTGGGAAGAAAAGGACAGTTGGTTGTCCATAGTCACTACCAGGTTGTGAGCGACGACAGAGGAGGAGATCCTAGCCTTGTCAACTGAGAGGACGAGGTCTTGGTGAAGACAAGAGTCACCTAAGAAGAGTAAGACTTCTGTCTTGCCTGGATTTAGCTTAAGGTGGTGATCTTCCATCCATGATGATATGTCAGCTATACACGCTGCGATCTTGGGAGTTACCTGGGTGTCCGAGAAAGGGAAAGAGAAAATTAGTTGGGTGTCATTAGCTTAGCAGTGATGTGAGGATATAACCTCACCAAGAGAGCGAGTATAGAGGGCCAAAAGAGGACCAAAGACTGAACCTTGTTGGACATCAGTGGTCAGTCATGGAGATGGATCCCCTCCACGATACCTGATATGACTTGTCAGCTAGGTAGGAAGCAAACCACTGCCAAGCTGTTCCCTGGATTCCAAGATTCAAGAGGATGGACAGAAGAGTCTCATGGTTGACTGTGTCAAACGCTGCTGAGAGATCTAGTAAAATGAGGACAGATGACAGGTTGGCAGATCTAGCCGCATGTAGTTTTTCAGTGACAGCCAAGAGGGCTGTCTCTGTAGAGTGTGCAGCTTTGAAACCTGACTGGTTCGGATCTTGAAGGTTGTTCTGGGACAGATAAAGAGATAGTTGGCTGTAAACAATGCGTTCTAAGACTTTAGATAGGAAGGAGAGAAGTGACACTGGTCTGTAACTGTTGACATCTGAAGGATCCATAGTGGGTTTCTTTAGTAAAGGTGTAATCCTTGCAGTCTTGAAAGATGAGGGCACATGACCAGATGAAAGCGAGTTGTTGATCGAGCTGATGAATGGTAGGAGGGCAGGTGAGATGGCTTGAAACATAGTGGAAGGAAGCGGATCTAGTGAGCAGGTTGTAGGGTTGCATGACAGGGTCACTTGTTGCTGATAACAGTCTAGATTGTCATTTTGTCTTTGGTGCAGAGCACACAATGTTGAGTTTTAAAAAAAGGATCTGGAATCATTAGACCACAGTGCATTTTCACTGTGTTATGGCCCAGCACAGAAGCCTCTGAGCCAAAAGTAGTCAATGCAGTTTCTGGATATTTATCTGCTGGAGACCATCTGAAGACCGCCACATGAAAAGCCCAGTATATCTCACATACACAATTTAAAACACACACAAATTTAAAAAAGACACAACAAAAATTCCACAAATAAGTATTGCTGCAAAATTTGTATTAAATGCATAGGTATAGAATCCAGTGTAATGAACAACGAAAGAGGCCACTATTAAGACTCCAGAGTTTTATGAAACTTCACGTGTATTACTGCGGATTTTGTGTTTGTGTTTTATTATGATTATGATGATGATGATTATTATTATTGTTATTATTATTAATAACAACAACAACAATAATAAATAACAATAAACAAATCAAATTAAATAATCGGCTCTTTGCTGATGCTGATGTTTTCACATTTTAAAAGTCCAATACTGAAGGTAATGCATTTAAAGCTATTTCCCAACACTATCATACATATTAAAAAAACATTATAATTAAGCTAAGGGACTTTGCAAACTTGGTTAGCTTTACAAATAAAATAAAATAATCATGCTTTACAATAGCATCATTGCATACTAATGTTTTTATGAGTCTGTCGAATGGGTGCCACTTATGTGTTGGAATACTTTATTATATTTTTTACAATTCTTGTCTTAGTCTTGTTACTATTTAGTAAGAGGACCGTGTTTACAGCAAATACATCAAATGTAACCACCTGGCATCCATACTAATAGCAGGTCCACTGCTCTGACCACATTCTGATTATTCGCCAGACATGCGTATGTTGTACAATAAATGAATTAACATCTAAAATAATTTTGACCACAGGATGTAAAGTTGGGACCTTTTTATATCAGCGTTACAGCACCATTCTCGGTGATAGTTTGCCCTGGTTATCGTAAATTTCGATTATCTTTTACTTAATTGACAGAATATTGTCCCAGTTTTCATTAATCCGCCCCCATTTCACCAATAATACTTGTACTGTGTCTTTAAGAAACCCTCAAACGAATTGCGCATGCGGCAACGCATTATGCTGATCTTTACTTTAGGGGATATTTCAAAATAAAATACTCTATAAATAAATACCCCCTACGGTTTGCGAACAGTGTAGATAAGACAGGATTACTGGACCCAGCACATTTACTTTACTTATTTCGAATGATAATGCCTCATAGCTTTGGTTCACGTATGAACGTCTGGTAAGCTATAAGAGCAAGTTTATTTCGATCGTTGTAGTAAATACTAAAAACTAGTAGTAGTAGTAAATAGTAAAAACTTGAGTAGTGAAGTTCCATGTGCTTATATTTCGCCTGCTAAAGCTCACTTCTGTCTGGGATGGAGTGAAAACATAAAGAGGGGACGACTCCCAATTGAACGCTATTGTTTTTTTTAATCTTGTTAATAAGTGGGAGTGCTAAGGGGGTGGTGTAAACTGATTAATTGAATGTACATGATTTCTTATGGGAAATATGGCATCGAGTATCGTTCATTCGGTTATCGTCAGACACTGAAACAGATTCATGATGGAAGTTCAACTGTAGAAGGCACAATATAAGAGAAAACTTACTGTTGGTCTTCCCAAGGTCTTCAGAAGATCCAGACGATAAAGCTTCCTACTGAATGTGTGATGTGCCATAAATTTCAGAAACAGGAATATGTGAGGGTAACAGGACTGAGTCAAAACGTTGGGACCTGACTAAAATGTGTATGTGTAACATTGCATTTACTTCAGCCAGGTTACTGTTTTGAACTTTTCATACACTTAACTAATCCATTTCTTGTCAGTGGAAGCTCTGATGATGCAAGGGGCTTGGACTACACCCTCTCTCACAAAGTGGACACTAAATAACAAAAATTAAACAAAATGAATCATCATTTGAACCCAGGTAGCTTCAAATTTGGATTTAGTGCTAAAACCTATTAAGGCCTATTGGAGTATTGGATTAAGTGGTATGGAAAGGGGGTGGGTCAGTGAGTGAAGTTTCATCTCCTTAGCTCACTCCAAAGCACACTGGGTGGCCAATCTAATGGCTTGATTCTGTGCTATTGAACTTTCGACTGTGGATTTGGGAGAAAAAAAAATGGATCATTGTCCTGCTGTGAGATTTTCATAATGAACCTCAGTATACTCACAACCTACAGAGGTCTCCAGTTCATCTATATTCATGTGCGCACACTGGGATGAGTTTAGAGACAGCTGTTAACCTGACAGCTTTACTTTGGAATGTGGGCGGAAGCTCCGTTATGAGGAGTCTGGGCCAGAAGTCAAATGGGATCCCTTATCAAGTTCCTAGTGGTTCATTTCCAAAGATTTAGATGTCATCACTTTGGTAAACGATTCAAATTGTTGACATCCATAAACAAAACGATAAAATACGTAGCCACATGAAGATTATGATTGAAAATGCTGGAGTGCTCTATTAGGAAAGCTGATATGCTTAGTGAGGTCTTGGGAGTATAGACAACAACATCTAAGTAAATAATGCTACGTGACTTGGGGAAGGAAGGACATAGCTTTGGTATTTTGCCATGGACATCTTTTACGATACACCCAGTTCAAGACTGTGTTGCACAATTTGTTGTGGAACCTTTGTGTTAGAGATAGAACAGCTGTGAGGCTGCTAGCCATTAGAAGAAGTTTAATGCTATTTTACTATGCCACACTCAAATATAAGTTGAACTGTGGGACTGTTCCTCTGTTGATTTTTTGAGGAAGGCTCTTAACCCACAACTGCTTGTACTGTAAGATTGTGTCAATTGTTAGTCACGGTAGATAAGGGTTTTAAAGAGTTTGTACAGAATAACTCATTAGCTGTTTTTTTTAAGATTCTTAGTATATACAAAAGTGACATCAAAGCTATGAAAAAAAACTTTGTGAACAATTTCTAATGACCTGGAGGAAACCCTGACAGACATGGGGAGAAAATACCTAGTACACACAGGCTGTATCTAGGCAAGGATTGACCTGGGGAAATCTGGAGATGTAAATCAACATCACTAATCACTGCACCACCATGTAGCCCTGTGTAATGACAAAATCTGTAACAAATAAACATATATGATTCATGCTTCTTACCGAATATTTTAATTAATCGTTCGCAGTGGTTGTAAAAACTGTTTATGTCTAAACTTTTGACATAAGATATTTATTTGTTTGGGCTGAACCATAGAACCACAGGCATTTTGTATGTAGTGAGCTTTATGTGACTCAAATCAACCACTAATTCATAAGCATTAATATAAACATGAGCGTACACTCGAGACAAAAAAAAGAAGCGGTATCCTTTATTCATTATATTTTGCCCCTGTCAAAGTTCCTCACATTTTTCCACTTGCAGATTTTTTCTGCTTCCAACTCAAATTTAAGGCCACAATTTTCAATTGCTGCTTGATTTATTCCAACCAATGCCAGTCTGATAATATAATGATTACAGTTTTGGAAGACCTAAAGTGACCAATAGTCAGGATTTTAAGGATTCACATTAAATCAGAGTGCAAAGAAACGTACAAAAAGAAAGTGTTCCGAGTGCATTATCTGGGGTGGAATCATGGAGTGTTTGTTTTCAGAAAACAGTGTTTGGTCAGCAAATCAGATATTATAGAAAGGGTTGCTTCCAAGCCTGAACAGCAAGACAATGCACCAGCACACACAGCACAAGTCATAGCTTGAGTGGCGTTCTCTGTCGGTGAGGCTTTGACCTGGTCAATCACCAGATCTTAACCACACTGAGAAGATATGGCCATATATCAAAGCCAAACAGCCTGGCAGCACTTGGGAGCACTGAACAGTTGTGAAAATCTGTAATATATGAATAGAACATCACTGATGCACACACTGCAAACAGTTATTTCTTATGAAACAGCTTGTCCAAACAAAAGGGACAAGCTATCCCGCACTAAAATGTACACTAAACATGGATAATACATACAATGCTATGCAACTTTGTCATTTATATCAAGTGTACTTGTAAAATTGTAAGAGAAAAAATAAAAATAAGATAAGAAGATATAAGATAAGAAGAAAAATTGCTTTCTCTTTGTTGGAAACCCAGGAGTGTACCTCTAGCACAATGTGTAGTTAATTGAACAAATGATAAACAAAATGCTTACAATTACATATCTATCTTAAACTGATATATGAAAAGGCAAAGTACAAATCAGAATATAGTTTATTACATAACTGTAATGTGAGAACGTTGTATGATGTTCTATCATATGTTTCCTTGTGAAATGGTGAAAAAACTCGAAAATGACCTGTTGCTTTACAACCAGATGTCAGAGGTACAATCCCCACCAGGATATCGGATTTCATGAGCAAGTGCAGGGCCATCAGGCTCCCCTCCAAAATCCACTAAGAAATTCTCATTGAGCTTCAGCCCACCAATCGCCGTGTCTACATCAATCTGCATCATGACTGAGCCTTGTCTACAAAAAAATAAAAACAGAATGAACAGTGTGATTTCTTTGACATATTTAGTGCGTTAATTCATGTTTTATAAAAGTTTGTCTCACTTAATGAGGTCAGGGTAGAACTGTTTGTCCCATGCGCTGTACAGAGATGTAGTTACATAAAGTCTCTTTCCATCCAAGCTGAGCTGCAGCATTTGTGGACTCCCTGCTATTCGTTTACCCTGATACAGGAGGACAGAATAATACCAACTGTAAATTCCTGGGTTTCTAAATGTATGCAATTACATGGCGAACAGTATGTGGACAACCAGTGTAATTGCTGGGTTTGTGTATTTGTTGTTTTTTGAATATTTAACATCACATCAGCATTCATGACAGCACCAAAGTTATAACAACATTAGTTAGATTAGCAATTTAGAAAAAAACCGAAGCATGTTTCCAGAACATGGAAGAAAACCTGGAGTGGCCAGGAGTAAACCCACTTGGACTGCACTGCTATGCCATTCGATTGTCCGTGTCAGCCATCCCATCCTCCATTTTTGAAATGGGGAGCTCAGCAAACTCAAATAAATTTGATGCCGAGGTGTCTACATATCTTTGGCCATGTGTCGTGTTTTACAACTAAAGGATTTAGCAACACACATTTTTATGGCCTCAAATTATTCACAAACGTTATTCATAAAATTATTCATGAATGATGTTTCATTTAGCTTTGAGAAATGGTCAATTCAAACCCTTTTCCTAAGAAGAAAGTAGATTTGGTACCTTCACTACCCGTGGGTAAGGTTGACTTTCCATTTCCTTATCCTCCAGTACTTTTACAGAACCATCATTTTGAATGCTGCCTCCAAGAAAGATCTTACAAAAGGCAGATTAGTTCAGGAAATCAGCAAAACACGAGTACAAAGATTGCAACATTGTTGATTGCTTTATTCATTTTGCTAGTGCTCAAAATAATTTCTGAATTCTCACCTGGCCCACCATACGAGGGTTCCTCTTGTCAGTAATGTCATACTGCCGAACATCACCATGCAGCCAGTTGCTGAAGTACAGAAACCGATCATCCAGTGAGATTAAAATGTCTGTGATTAGACCTGAAAAAGTACACATTTATGATCTTTTTATAACACATTGACAGTTATGAATACTCTAAGTATATTCCAGACTAAAAGCATTCTCACTTGGCATTTCAGGTAGGACCCAACCCTCTACCTTTTTACTAGGAACTTTGATGACTCTCTCTGCAGTCCAGTTACCTGTCTGGTAAAAGGGCAGAATTTAAATGCACTGTAATTGTGTCCACTTCTGAGGATTTCCTACATTGTAGCCTTTATAGAACGGAAGCTCCAGTAGAGTGAGCTACTAGAAACAGCAATGCCTGACTGAGGCCAGGGTCCCAGATGGGTCTTGCAAAGTAAATATCTAGTGGTGCATTTCCAAACTGATAAAAAGGACAGTGAATTTAGAAACAAGGAGGTGGTCATAACGCTATGCCTGATCGGGGTATGTCATGACTCTCTAAGCACAGAGGATGTTCATACATCAAGAACGATATCTAGAGTAAAAACCCATGATAAAGGAGAACAACAACAACAACACAAAATGATTACTAAAAAGGTAAAGAAACACTTACTGCAGTTTTGTAGAAGCGAAATACAGTGCCACTGAGTGCACAGCCCACATAGCCCTCAGTTGCTGCAGGGTCATGCAAGAAACGGATCTCAAGTGGGATGGCACCCTCTTCTCCCAGATCCAAAGTCTGCAAACGCTTATGGGTGGTCCAGTCCCAAACATGGAGACACTGTCCATAGTGACCTGTAGAAGACAGTCCAAATAAAGAAATGGATTAAAAAATACTTGGGATAAACCAAAATGAAATATATACTGCTTGAGCAGTGTAGCTCATATTCACAAATTACAACAGAGATTTATTGTAACAAAATAAGAAGTTTAATGCTCTCCCCTAGTTATCAGCTTTGGCTGCACTAAGTCTAAAGTATAGTACTGGCTAATAGTGAAATTAAACTGAACCATAAGTTTGTTTTGTTTTTTTGTAAATTAAGATGTTACCATGTGTTACCATGGCACAATTCATTCAGTTATTTCAGATTCAGTCAGATGCATTACTGTTGAATAGAAAAAACGTTACCACGGCACGTGTGCAATGTGATTGCAAAGTTGTTGTTTTTTTTATTTCACATAAACACACACATAAAGAGACGTACCAGCTTTGACGTCTGCTGGATTGAAGCCATTCCTAAGTATCTTGGGTGTTCCCCACTCTGTACTTATCATGACGTTATGGCGTGGTTGATACCAGAAGTCATAGCCAAAGGGTGCTGCTTCACCTGGTAGTTCCCAATTGCCAATCACCTCAAATGTCTCACCATCCAACAACACGAATCCACCTACACACACACAAACACGCACGCACACGCACGCAGGACACATTTACCTGCTGTAGTGTACATTTTATCAGCCTAACCACTACTAACATTTAAAATCAACATGTACGCTTATAGCACTGCCAAATATCGATATAAAAAATATTGTTTATAGGCTCCTAGATTTTAGGTACAGCGCTACCTCGGTTCTCTTTAAAGGTCCTAAAAAGGTTATACAAGCCAACCAAAAGGAAATGAGAAGAGGAACACAGCCTGCGCTCTGAGTTCACCAATATACTAAGTGTTTTGCTTTTACTTTTCACTTTCAATCCACTGTTCAAGAAATTATATTACATTTATTAACACCTTACTATAAAATAAGCTTTGTGTTAATGATTCTCACAACTGCAGGTTACTGTACGTGTTTTAAACTCTACCCTGCTTATAATTACTTACATTAGTCTAAATAATGAAAAATTCTGCTGACCTTACTATTTTTGCTTATTTTACCCAAATGGAATGTGTTGATTCCAAATATTATGTAAAATGTAAGACCTCAAATGTTTTCACAAATGAGAAATGTTTGATTAAAGATTATAATGTTCAATATCAAGGGTAATAAGTTCTGAAGTAGTGATAGCACATGAGAAAACAGTCTAACCGAGAGACAATTTCTCTTTTTGAGTGCTCTGGAATAGTTATGATCAGGATTTTCACCCTGTTAACATCAGCAGGAGTCTGCCATCATGTTTGCATTCCATCTGCCTTGATATCCATGTTACATGGTCTTGATGTCTTGGTGGAAGTGTTCTCCTTGTTTCTCAATCATAGGACCAAGATTTGAGGGGAAATAATTCAGGTGGCTATCAACAAAATCCAATGCTCTTTGTCCATATGGAAATATTTCTAAAGCTCATTCTCTCTGTTATGATACATAAACGTGGTACCTGGAGCAAGTTATTTTCCTCTAGCCTTAAACCCAGTAACTCAATGACTCATTGACAGAGTCTTTTGAAAAAAATGGGAATGACACTAATAGTCGTCAGAACTATAGATAGGTACAGGGACTTCTTCACAGTGAGCAACTGGACTGATAACTGAAGGGAGATTTATGCACTGGATGAAAGAGTATGTCTTTGTATTTATGCCTGTAAATAAATACCATGCAGAAGTAGCAGTCATCAACAAGGTTTTCAGGCTCTCACCACACCATTGGAACTCCAAAGCTGAGACTTTTTCTCTGACCTTTAGTCCACTGTCTCAGGTTTTTGAAACATGTCCTTTATACTTTATGTGGTGCCCAAGGTTTGTCTTGGTAACTCAGTTTAACCCCAAAATATGCTTGATAATGCATATAAAGCCTTACACTGTGCTGCTCTTCTGGGGTCTTGAATGGATTCGATTTACACGATTCCTTATGGGAAAAATTTGCTCTCTACACATAATTTTTGGTTCTCTACAAGCCTTCTGGAATCTATTAATAAGCGAGGTACCACTGTATATGAAAGATATAATCACTTTTAAGGGTATCTTACTTACCTTTGGCATTTCCGGAGGGGTCACCCAGGGTACTGATCATAATTTGACCAGAGCCCAGGCAGTGGGATGTATGAGGATGGGCCAAGTCACACTTTGAGAATATCTCCTCTGGTTCTACTGTCTAGTTGAACAAAATATTTATGAAAAGCGTGTCTGTGCTGAATCCAAATAGATATGTGCTTATTGAACAAGATGTTGCCCAAGCTATTATTTTACCTTGTGGAGACTTGGAGCACGGGGATCTGTTCCCACATCAAAAATGTAGATACGTGAGGAGATCAGGGATGGAAATATGAGCCGATTCCGCTTTTTTGAGGCATCACCAAAACAGCTACTGCAGGCATTCCATCCAGAATGATGTAGCTCATCATTAATGTTGGGCATAGGTAACCTGTGAATCACCTGTGCCCACCAGTGCACACAGTGCTAACTCTTAGAAAGTGTTCTACTTATATCCATTCCATTTGTCAACAGCTCAACTTACCTTGCAAAAAGTGGGAGAGTTGGGATTAACATCAACTGTTGCCAGATAGTCAGGTTTTTTTATTTCAGTATTCCGGTAAATACAGGGCACATAAACAATCTCCTCACGAGGACCTTGAGGAATATTTAAGTAAAATGTTTTTATCTTGCACCAGTTGTTACTTGGAAATGATACCAAGATTGTGTGCACTCACCCTTCATGGCATCCAGAGGGGTTTTGTATCCTGGTCCACATCCTACGCAAACAGCTGCTATAGGAAAGATAAAGAACCTGAATTATTATTACTATTATAAGACCTGTTGTAAATTTACTGAACACTTGCTGAGGAGTGAATTTAAAAATTGTCTCTTTTTTGTGATAAAGGCCAGAAAACAATTATTTTCAAAATATATACAAAGATAGGAAGGTAGATGATAAATGGATAAAAATAATTTATTAATCCCCCACTTAAAAATATTGGAAGTAGCAAACACTATGATTTACAGAAAAAAGCACAGACAACATTAAACAAGCATTCACGTGTGTGTGGAAAAGCGTTTTAAAGTTTATGCTGGTATATTGGCTATTATTCTTGCTGTGAGAAAGCATTGCATTGGCTTCCTTGTACATTGCTCACAAAAATTAGGAAATATTTTTAAATGAATATGAAGATTATCCCACAAGAACTGTTCGATCTGACAATCTAATCCTGTCCATGCCCCATCTCTGTAAATGTGTTTTGGCAGACTTTGGTGATACATACACCCCACTGAACAGTCAATGTGTGGCACTCTCATCCAGTTTAACATTCTTCTGGTCACCCCGATAAATACAGTGGGTACGGAAAGTATTCAGACCCCTTTAAATTTTACCCTCTTTGTATGATTGTAGCCATTTGCTAAAATCAAAAAAGTTCATTTTATTTCTTATTTATGTACTCAGCATCCCATCTTGACAGTAAAAACAGACATGTAGAATTTTTTGTAAATGTATTAAAAAAGAAAAACTGAAATATCACATGGTCATAAATATTCAGACCCTTTGTTGTAACACTGATATTTAACTCACAATCCGTCCATTTCTTCTTATCCTTCTTGAGATAGTTCTATTCCTTCATTTGAGTCCAGCTGTGTTTAAGTGAACTGATTGGACTTGATTAGGAAAGACACACTCCTGTCTATATAAGACCTCACAGCTCACAGTGTATGTCAATGCAAATGAAAATCATGAGGTCAAAGAAACTGCCCAAGGAGCTCAGAGACAGAATTGTGGCAAGGCACAGTGGCCTCCATAATCCTTAAATTAAAGAAGTTTGGAAGGACCAGAACTCTTCCTAGACCTGGCCGTCCAGCCAAACTGAGCAATCATGGGAGAAGAGCCTTGGTGAGAGAGGTAAAGAA
>JAUZST010011438.1:0-11913 GCA_034779995.1 Parotocinclus haroldoi | reverse complement strand
CACGCATTCAGAAACATTTCTTGCTTTCTTGCTCTTATTATATATATATGGAATCATCTATTGAAATATATGCAGCTATATTTACAGGTGCAGGATTAGAATTTTACAGGTGCAGAATTAGCCAACATTGTGGTGTGTGGTCCTGGTTTGGGCAATTGTGGATGGGTGTCACATGCAAGCATGACTGATAATATATTATTAAATATTGACAATTTCATCACTTAATTTGTTAGATGCAAATATTAATTACCAAAGCCTGGAGCAGTGGGTGATTATAACAAAAACGAGTGCAAACAATGTGCTGATAGGCTCTGGACCCCACTCTGTTATCTTATGGGACAAGAAAACGAGGTCCCACCACCATCCTCAGAAAAGGCTGGGCTAAAAAATAAACTGGGTTTGCTAAAAAACAGCCTGACAGTTTTAGTTTCCGTCCACTTTTGTAGAGAGGATCGTGGTTCAAATTTAATAATTGTTCCAATTTATTAATTAAGTTGTACTGATATCATGAAACGGGGTAGCCACTGTATGAGGTTATTCAGTGGTTGGCATTGTTAAATCACATCTCTGCAGATCCAGTTGCAGGTTGGTATGTGTGTGTATGCAGTGTATGCGTAGCACAGTTTTATAACTTTATATGCTGTATTTCATATTTCAGTACTGTATTGCATAAATTCTTCAGTACGGAATAAATAAAAATATTTAAAACAGATCAGAGCAGATTTTTTGCAAATAATGTAGAAGATCCCTGGATTTGTTATAAACTATATAAACAAACATATTAAGACACACTTTTAATGACTACATGCAGGTGTTTCATTCAGTCCCCTTACCAGAGGTGTATAAATTCAATTCAATTAAAGCATCTAGATATGCAGTTTGCCTTTACAAACATTGAAAAACATGTGAAAAAATGCTCACTGAATTTGAGCATGGATGGTGTAATAAGATGCCTCTGTTGCAACAAGTCAGTTCCCTACTATATATATTTCAGTATCAACTGTGTGTACTTGTTGAAAAGTAGCAGCATTAGGAAACACAGAAACTTATCCACAAAGTGGTGGACAATGTAAATATACAAAGCGGGGTTGCCAAGTGCTTAAAATGTGCTTAAAAGTCTGTACTGCTTTGTTGTCTCAAGAAATAAAAACTCTATGCTTATTGGTATGGTTTACATATATGCTGATTCATCATCATGTACAATGGCAAGCACTGGATGAAGTGATGTAAAGCATTCCATCACTGGACTCTGTGAAGCTGTGAAAACATGTTATGTGGAGTTAAGCATTAGGCCTCTCTTTTGGGCAGTCTGATGGATCAGTAAGGATTCGGTGAATTACAAGAGAATGTTATCTGACTGACTGCACTGTCCCAAATGAGAGTTTAGTAAAGGACAGATAATGATAATTCGTTAAGTGTTGGTCTAGGTCTCTTAGTTCCAGTAAAGGACATCTTAATGTGTTAGAATGCAAACGTACATAGATGGAACAGTTTGTACAAATGCCCTTTTCTGTTTAAACATGACTGTGCTGGTTGTGTGAATTTGGTGTGGAAGAAATTGACTGGCCAACACAAAGCCCTGACTTTAACCCCACCAAAAACCTTTGTGATGAACTACACTGCTCATGAAAATTAGGGCATATTTCAATAGGGAATAATTTATTTTTGGGTATCCTCTAATTGTTGTGAGTAGTATACAATGGACATTGGAGAACAGAGTCCCAATCGTCATAAAGTTTAGTGGACTTTTATTTTGAAAGCTGAACGTGTTTTTCTCGTTGATTCTCGCGTCACTCGATACAGAATGGCGGCTCTTTTGGAATCTGTGCTGTGCAGAGATGTGGACTTTCGCAAGGTCTTGAACTGGCTGAGAGGAAAAACTGTAAGAAGTTCATCACGTTCATAAAAACGGCAATTTGAAATAAAACAAAGTGCATTAATGTTGTTTTCAGGGAAGAGAATGATCGCAGTTAGGTCGCTAGCTACTAAGCTACATGACGTGTCTTCAGGGGTGATTTAGCCAAATAAATAAAGCGTTAAAGACTTAGCGATAGGCAGCGGTAGTTATTAAGTTAAACATGTTTAGTTGTTTTTTTGCTATTTACCTATATAATAGAAAGGAAGACGTAGTCATTTGTATTGTAATTGTCCTGTTTGCAAAAGTGTATCGCACACTATATAACTATGTACTATACAACTTTTGTAAAACTATATATATATAAATTAGTTTGTGCAATTCAGGGACCACTGTGCCCTTTCTGGTACTTTGTGGCTCCCGTGGTATTGGGTTTTGTCAGGGCATGTCCCATTTACATTTCCCATGTCCATTTACATTTCCAGCATTTAGCAGACACCCTTATCCAGAGCGACTTACAACTGATACAGTCTTACAATCCAAGCAGTTGTGGGTTAAGGGTCTTGCTCAAGGACCCAACTGAGGTGGGATTTGAACCCTAGACCCCCTGGTCCATAGTCCAGTTCCTTAACCACTAGGCTACCACAATTTCACCTTCAAATCAATTTATTAATCCGTCTATTCTATGTTTTTACAGATTTTATTTGAACTTATTTGAAGAAAAAAAAATTAATTCATTTATTTTGTCTTAAAATGTCTTTTGTTTACTAAAATAAGTCCTAAATTATTTAAACCTTTAAGAAAAACGTCTAATAAAAAAATTATAAAAGGTATCATTCTAAGTTACATTTATCTTGAATTATTTTACCTTTGTGTAATTTTGTTAATCCCTCTATTCTACGTCTTTACACATTTTATTTGTCATGTTTCTACATGCACTTAATTAATCGCTCGTTAACAGCTCGGGTCACATGACACCACTTTAATTGGCTGTTTATTTGGTCACCTTATGCAGGATAATGCTTTAATAATGCCACATGGTTTGTGTGATTTAGCTTGGCATCGCTTTTCTGCCCACACGTCCATATGTGAGAGCGCACACACACGCTGGTCTATTAATATCAAGCTCATGCAGCCTCCCAACATGTGATCAGTGTATCAGTGGCCCAAATTTCCGACCAACATGTGAACAGGAGCAGCATGGTACAGCTGCCATTTTATACACTCATGCTTCTAGTGTGTGTGTGTGTGTGTGTGTGTGTGTGTGTGTGTGTGTGTGTGTGTGTGTGTGGTGTTGGATTACACGACTGCACACTGTTTACATTCTATAGAAGTGCCTTGCATTCAAAACGTATGTAGGGCACAGGCTGGCATTTGGAACACATCTCACACATCTCACAAACACGCACACACGCAAACGTAACAGTTTTACCCCCCCAGGTTACCCAATGGAAATATGGCTTCTGATTTCTGTGAATGACAAATAAACGAATTTGAAATTAAAAACAAAACAAATCACATTTAGCACGTGCAGAAGTTTTGGCCCGTTTCCTGACGACCCATTAGTGATGGCTCAGGGCTTAATTGGCTTGTCGGTTTATTAAGTTGTTTATTATTTAACTTTGTTCCTGCACAAGTCGTGTTAAAGGTGCTGATGAGGCTCAAGTCCTCAGGTGCACCAATTTTAGGTGGAGGGAGTCAGTGTGTTCCCTGAGTGCCCTGTTTCTCTGTCATTGTGGGCCGTGTTCCTGGGGCGTGGTCCCTGCTCGTGGCTTTATAGAGATCTGTGTAATAACGTTGTGCTTATTGGATTCCATGGAGAAACGATTAAAAGCTCTTAAGGAACCTTTAAGCTGTGAGAGACAAAAGGTGAAGAAAACGAGTCTGGGAACGAGTCTGGGTTTGAATGTCAGAGAGAGGGAGAAGGAGAGGGAGATGAACCTGGTCTGTCTGGTTTAAAGAACGATTCTGCATTTGGTTTGTTTGCAGGCTAAGGACAGCGATGATGATGAGGAGGTCGTCCACATCGACCGAGGAAACTTCATGGATGAATTCTTCGAGCAGGTAATGAACATTTTATTGCTCACGCCACAATGGAGGCGTGCTTTATGTTTTACCCCACGGACGTAATGCAAACATGAGCACCCTAAAAGGAAGCACCACAAAAAGTGCCCTGAAAATGAGATCAAACCAGCATTTTTATTTTTAAGAAGTCTTAAATGTGGGGGTCAGAGCCCTAATTGTTTACTCAATTAGGCCCTAATTGTTTAAATTATTTAATCCTAAATAATCTGGTAGAAGAAAGTCTTATTTAAAAAATCATTCATGTATTTTTTCTTAAAATGTCTTATGGGGGAGGCATTTTTATATTTATGAAAACATACAAAAGTAGTTTAATATTTTAGAAGAAAGTCTTATTTAAAAAAAGAATAAATTAATTTATTTGGAAGGGGGCTTATTTTATATATAAAAGTTTTATGGGGGAGGCATTTTTATTTTTATGAACAAAATGAGGGGGGGTAGAGCTCTAATTCTTTATTAAAAATGTCCTAAATTATTTTAATATTTTAGAAGAAAGACTTATTTTAAAAGAGTTGTAAATTAATTTATTTGGGAGGGGGCTTACGTTATCTTAAAAATTACATTAGTTTATCTTGTGGGGGAAAGGTTTATTTTTTTCTTTTAAATGTTTTTAAAATGTCATTTAAAAAAAAATGAAGTCTTAATTGTGGGGGTTAAAGCCCTACTTGTAAGTCCTAAATTACTTTAATCTTTTAGAAGAAGAAAAAAAGTCTTAAATGTTAAAAATGTATTTTTTCTTAAAATGTTTTATGGGGGAGGCATTTTTATCTTTATGAAGTCTTAAATGTGGGGGGTTAGAGCCCTAATTTTTTACCTAAATTATTTTAATCTTTTAGAAGAAAGTCTTATTTTAAAAAAATCATTAATTAATTTATTTGGTAGGGGGTTTAGTTTGTCTTTGGGGTCTAATGGGGGAAGGCATTTTTATTTTTATAGTCTTAAATGTGGGGGTTAGAGCCCTAATTTAAAAGTCATTAAAAGTCATACATTTATTTATTTTGTCTTAAAATGCCTTCAATCCGTGTACCAAATATTTTTTTTTTATAAAACAGTAAATAAAGTTATTTTCTCGCTTTGCTTTTTCACAGTTCATAATCAGAATTTTTTTTTAAGTCTCCAAAGGACTCTAAATGTAAACTTTAATTACAAAGAGATCCTTCTGGTAATGACTGTTGTGTTTATTTGTGTTTATTAAATGAATTAATATAAAGAAAGCCATGTAAGTTAACCCTGGCGACATCTGCTGACGGAAAAGATAATAACACAACAAAACAAACCGTGTCCCTCCTTTGTATTTTCTAAACGGAACAATTTGGGGGAAGTCGTTACGTGTGAGTATGTAATTATTTGAGACGTGAGTTTGTAGAGGAATTAAAAAGAAGGCAGCTCTTGTCTAAAGCCCGGGTGTTGGGTTTTCCCTGTAACGGAGCCCCTTGGTGCCTTGTTTAGGACCGATGAGCGTTTTGGGCTGTTCTGGCTTTGTTTGTTTTTGTTGTCGTTTCACTTGGGTCTCTTTGCGCAGGTGGAGGAGATCCGTGGCTGCATCGAGAAACTCTCGGAGGATGTTGAGCAGGTCAAGAAACAGCACAGCGCCATTCTGGCAGCCCCCAACCCTGACGAAAGTGAGTCTGTTCGAGGGCTGAATGTTTTGGGTTACGGATGTGTGTTTATTTTGTGCTGCATGACCCTATTTACGTCGCTTGGACGCTATAGGCACTGTCGAGAGCGTTTAGGAACCCGTTAAGCACCTCTGTGGCACCATCCCAAATTCCCTTAGTCATTTATCAGCATTGGTTTCGCTCCAAAAAGGTGGGCAGGGCTTACGGTGTTGTGTCGCTGCATGCCCGTGTGATCTGTTGTTTCTTTTTTTTTCTTCTGTTTGTCCATTTTTGCTGTTTGCTGCTGCTGCATGCTGCATGAAGAACCCGAAGTGAGTGAGATAAATACACACACATACGCACACACACTGTTACCCGTAAATGTATGATTCAGAGGTTGTGATGTGATTATTACTCGAGTGCAGATGCATATTTTGTTTCTTTACAGGATTAAAACAAATCTGAAATCTTTCTTTCATTAACTTTTTTATTTTTCTCTTGAGTATTACTTTAATTTACTTTCTTTTTTTCCGTTCCTCCTCTCTTTTTGCTTTAGCATTTATTGCTTTTTAGTTATTTTCTTATTCTATTTCTTCCTCCTTTCTTTTCTCTTTAGAGTTCATTGCTTCTTTCTTTCCTTTTTTCTTTCTTGCTTGTTTGGTTTAAGGTGGATCAGGATGACCTAAAGTCAGGCTTTTTCTCATCTAATCCACCGTGTTTAATATGATCCTAAATTTTAAGTGTTTCTTTCTTTCCTCATTTCTTTCTTTCTTTTCTGCATTCTACTCTTCTGCATTCATTTTATTCTTTTTTTCTCTTTAGAATTCATTCATTCATTCATTCATTTCTTTCTTCTTTTTTCTTTCTTTTGTTTTTCTTTAAGCATCTTGATTTGAGGTTCCTATGAAATCGACCGTGTTTAATATAACCTTAAGTCTCGGGTCACGTAAGCAGTAAGATGATCACTATAACAGCTAGGTTATCTCTCTCACTCTGTTCCATCAGCATTACGTCATCAACGAACATTTAGTACGTCCAGCAGCGTAAAATACAGTCCTTCTTTCCTAACTGTAACTTGCGATTCTCTTTTCTCTCAGCAGGTGTCGCTAGGGTTCGTTTTTTAAGTTTTTTTTTATCATTTAGACTTGAATTACATACAGTATACAGTCGAATCCGGGTAATTGGACCATCGGTTAATGGGACCAGCCGCTTATTCAGATCAAATCCTAAAGTACCGAAGCAAATCATATTATATACGTGCAATTTTATTCGCTTATTTGGACTAAAATTCCATTTAATCAAACCAAAGAACATGAGAGCAAATAAGAAAAAGAAGCCACAAGTCGATACTGAATGCGGATGCAAAACGGGTCAGCGAGATATGGGAGGATTTCTGGGCTCCCTGGGAGAATTTATGATTTTATCAAAGGTCAGGAAATTCGAAAAGTTGTGTTGACAAGAGCAAAACCAACGGGAGGTGACCATGCCCACCACTTTTTTGTTCAAGTGCAGTTCGTTAAGAGAACGCGTCAGATCACACTGGATAAGGTCTTCAAACGTTGACTGGAATTAAGTAAGGACTGTTTTTTTTACAGTATTATGCTTTGCATGCTGAGTATCTATACATTGTGTTGTAGATCGTTTCGAAAAACTTGGTTGCAAATAAATTTTTCAATGAACAAAGTTCGTAAGGAACAGTAATTCTTGTTTGTACGTTTGCTATACGTGTATATCACACAATAAAGGTTTAATAAATACATAAACATAAATTACATAAATTATAGCACGTCCCGTCTTGTAAGGGCATGTTCGTTTAATTCGGAGCAGCCAGTTATTAGGACCAAATCGATTGTGTCCCCATGTGGTCCGATTAATTGGATTTGACTGTATTATCTTGTTATATTCTAATAGTCAAGAGTGCTTCTTTTAACTGTTCTGTCTATTCTATCTGTATATATCACAAATGTCACTATGGACACCATATATACAATCCTTCCTTGTATTTCTTTGCCCAGTTAACTGTTTACTGGATATAATCTATTTATTTAATTTCTTATCTGCTTGCCAGGTATTAAATTACATCATAGGTAGCACAGGAACAACCCTAGACAGGGCAAAAAATCCATCATAGGTTTACTGAATTTGTTGTTGCTTAAAAGTACTTTCTATTAGTACACCTACAGCTGTTTTTAATACACCTACATTGCATTTTAATTAAGTAACTCTAGTAAGGGTGTCTGCCAAATGACTGTGAATACTGGCTGTTGGCTATACAGGCTGCAGATGTGCAACAGGATTCTGAGTAAAAAAAACAATTTAGTGAGGAAACAACATCATATAACTAAACTCAGATTCTTTCATTCAGGAGCAAAGAATTGTAATCATTGAACTTCTGCTGCACTGATTGTACTGTACGAAGAGCTTTTCAAGCTAATATCACAGACAGGAAAACAATCAGAAGTCCTGACATTTTACTGTTTCCATTGCCTATTTAAAAAGCTATTACCTAGAGTAAAAAACATTTTCATTTACTTCTTGTGTGGTTAGACTTCACAGATTTTAAATGATTTATAAGAAAAGGCAACTCAAATGTATTTATACAGCACTTTCATACACTACGGTCAGTCAAAGTGATTTACAGAACAGATTAAAGATACCTTTGAAAAAAAAATGCATTTAAGATTTAAAACAACTGAAATAAAAGCAATGGCTTTAAACATGAGTCATTTAAAAATGAAAAGCAATGTATAAAATAGAAAAAAAAATCATTGTTCAAAATAATAGTGCCATTACAGAACAACAGTGCTGTTCTCAACAAAGAGAACAGTGCTTTTAAACAGAGTCGAAAGCCTGCTCAAATAGAAATGTTTTCAGCCAGGATTTAAAAGAGTCTAGAGTCGGAGCAGTTCTATTGTTCTCAGTCAACTGGTTCCATTTAAGAACAGCATAGTGATTAAATGCTGCTGCGGTTTATTTTGTCTTAACGTTAGGCAGGATGATCTGAGATTTCTACTCAGCTCATATCAATGCAGCATATCAAATAGGTATCATGGTCCTGCACCATTAAGTGAT
The DNA here is from genome assembly GCA_034779995.1 of Parotocinclus haroldoi. Lineage (NCBI taxonomy): Eukaryota > Metazoa > Chordata > Actinopteri > Siluriformes > Loricariidae > Parotocinclus > Parotocinclus haroldoi. The sequence continues at coordinate 3,306 of JAUZST010011438.1, read as the reverse complement.
TTACAGACCAGTAAAAGAAACTTGTATCTATTTTGTAGCATACTGGCAGTCAGTAAAGGTATTTAAGAATGAAGGTAATATGTTATTTTCTTCTGTTCCTAGTGAAAACTCTTGCAGCTACGTTTTGAATCAGCTGACACTGTTTAATGACTTTTTTGTATATCCAGTTAGGAGTCCATTACAATAATCAATCCTGCTAGAAATAAAAGCATGCATAGGTTTGTTCATGTCTGGCTATAAACACTGTATCAAGACATTAAGTCAAGTCAATTCCAATTTATTTATATAGGGCTTTTTACAGTGGAGCATTGTCTCAAAGCAGCTTTACAATATTATATTATCTTAAAAAGACCAATCCCACATTGAGCATGTCTAGGGCGACAGTGAAAAGGAAAAACTCCCTTAGATTTCCTTAGACATTAGAATGGTACCAGTCACTTGAATTAACTAGGACACGTTGTAGTAGTCAATCACATGCAGAGGGAAAGAGTGTAGTACAATGCGGCTAATTGCTAAAATAGATTAATCTTAGATAGTTTATACAGTGGTACCTCGCACTCAACTACAATTCCCCTTGAAGTTCATATGAAGCATCTGAGGCTAAAAAATCGCAATTTACGACCCTCAGACGCTCAATATGTATTTCAATATTTGTAGAATACAGACATACGTAGAATGGTGTAAATGCAAAGAACAAAGATAATTTAAACTTACATAAAAAATTATGTATATGTAATTACATAATTGTAAGAGCAGGGCATAGCAAAGTAGTGGTTTACACTCAATGCTGCTTAGGCTGCATGCAAATACATTATATATTGTATAAAGTGTATAGTGTCTACACTGAAGGCAGAAGTGTGAAAACTTTATTTATATTGGTGTGTACAGAAACACACACAGTAGCCCACCAAACAGCCTAAACAATAGCTGCATGATAGCAGTGTTACCATATTTTAGCTCACATCCTACTCCAGCTGCTGAATAAACAAACACTACACTGTGACTGTGTTACCAAAAAAAAAACATCTTAGCATTAGGCACCAAACATGGCCTTGTGTTATGTGGTGTTGTTAATAAATTGAATAACTTTCACTCACTCACTTGATATACCCCTGCGCAAGATGACAGTTCATCACAGAGTAAACACACACGAACAATTTATAGATAACAATTGCTTATCTTTGGCATTTGGAACTAACTGGATTTTCAGGAGCAAACAGGAACCGAGAGAAAATAATTTCACACACACAGAAAGGCCTACCATGGACATGGGTCTTTGGAACTGTGAGCTTTAACAGGCCTAACAAGGGATGATATATGCAGTCTGCCCAGTGCGTTACTGTACATTTTGTTTGCCATTGTGTTAGAGGTGTTAGCGGGATCATCTGCAATCTGCCAGTTTATTGCTGAATAAATATATTTTCTAAAACAAATATTGACCAAATTAATCAATGCAATATGTAATCAATGCAGTTTTGCACATACCTGTAAGCATATCTTGCTATGCCTGTGTCTAAATGTTGAATAGTTTGCAGTACATATCCCTTTTACAATGCTGTCAAAACAAGAGATGTTGGATTCCCTGCTTGCACTGTGAACACCATCTATGCCCTATTTAGGGTTTGCTTCTTTTAATAATCCATTATTGTTCTACCTCTCTGCCTAGTTGTGTGTGTACTAGTGTGTCCTGATCTGATAAAATATATACAATGATTATGAGATTTTCCTTATATTTAGCTAGACTAAGACTTATTCTTGTGTGCGGTGTGATGTCCCGCATAAAAATTCTGCTTTTGTCTGGTCTCATGCAGAGGGAGATGAATTTTCCACTGTCTCAGACTGCTCATATGGGTCTGGACTTAGTTGTGTGTGTGTGTGTTTGTGTGTGTGTGTGTATGTATGTATATATATTTATATTGTATAAAAACTCTTTATGACTTTCACCCGTTCAGATGCACATTAACGCAAATATCTAATATATATAATATATAAATAAAAAATAATCTCACCACGTCCATGATCTGCACCAAGCTGAGCGAGAGGATGACTGTGAGTGGCTGTGAGTCGTTGGCCACTGGTCGCTCCATACGATTATAATCCTTCAGCAGGTTTTTTAACAGAGCCCTCTGATGCGGACCTTGTACAGTAACTGTTTAAATATAACAGAGCAATATTATGCCAAAATATAGCAATTTTTATCTGACATGCCAATTAATTATATACATAAATAGATCATATTGTATAGATAAAAGCTTCAAGACAGTTAAAATAGTTTAGACGCACATCAACCCCAATAAACACAGAAGGATGCATAAAGAGACATAGAGAGACAAATGTGTAATGATTCAACTCATATATAAACTGATGTTTTAAAATAAGTAAATTGGAGACATCATCAGTTCTCAACTTCAATAATGTTCATGTAACTGAATCCCCACAATCAACAACCTTACCAGGCAAATTATAGCTGTTGTATTAACAAAGCTACGAACAGCTCTACAGTGTATTAATATCCATGATTCGGTATGGGATAATAATGGAGCCTTTTTATATACACTGTTCACAAACATTATGGGATATTTTTAAATGAATATAATGATAATTTAAAAAGTAGAATTGGATTTGATTCCATTAAAGAAGATAATCAGAAAAGCAAATGGAAAGTCAAAGAAAGTTGTTTGATTATGCAAATGAGATGCAAACTCAACTATCATGAATGAGTAGGAAGTGAAATATTCATGAGGGCGAACAGGAGCGTGTTAATTTGGATTGACTGTTCAGTAGGGTGTATGGTCTGCAAAACACACATACAGTGACGGAGCATGGACAGGATCAGATTGTCCAGCATGTTTGGAAATATCCCCCAATTTCTATGAGCAGTGTGGTATATATTTACAGTGGCTTGCAGAAAAATAATTCTTGGTACAACACACAGGTGAATTGTCTCATAAACTCTTTTTTTTTCTTTTTTTTCTAAACCATGTGGGAAGAATAGGCTCATACAATAGATCTGTTTAGATCAGTCTTATTATGAAAATAGTAACCATTATCATCATGAAATATAACTGATGGTACTGATATGACATGTAGGAGGAACCTTTGAGAACGTGGATTATATGAGAATAGATCAGTGTCCTTGATTCAGTGTGTAAAGAATTGCAGCTGCTGGAGAGTTGGACAGTAAGAAATAGAGACATATAACAATAAAGGTGTACAGTCAATTCTTCCTACTATTACACACACACACACACACACACACACACACACACACACACACACACACACACACACACACACACACACACA
>JAUZST010011437.1:0-11913 GCA_034779995.1 Parotocinclus haroldoi | reverse complement strand
CAGGGGAAAAGGCAGAGCTTAAATAGAGAGACTCAGATCAGGAAGAAACAAGCCGCACCTGGAGTGGAGAGAGGTGGTAATTAGAAGGAGGGGCTAAGCGAACGAGGGAGAGAGAGAGAGACGGAATCAGGATTCCTGACAGCACCGTATTGAAGGAAGGATGGATGGGGTTATATATCGCAAGATTTTAGCCAACAACCTCCTGTCCTCAGTAAGAGTATTGAATTGGATGGAATTTCCAGCATGGCAATAACTCGAAACACACAGCCTGGCCAACTAAGGAGTGGCTCCATAAAAAGCATTTCAAGATACAGATGTGGCCTAGCCAGTCTCCAGACATGAACCCAATAGAAGCCTGAAAGCTTTGGAGAAGATCTGTAGGGAGGAGTGGGCCAAAATCATGGTCAAGAACTACAGGAAATGTTGGACATCTGTAATTGCAAACAAAGGTTTCTGTACCAAATATTAAGTTCTGTTTTTATATTGCATCAAATACTTATTTCACGTAATACATTGGATTTCTTTTAGATTTTCTCTCTCTCAGTTGAGATATACCTACAATAAAAAATGACAGACCTCTATCTTTTGTAGGTACAAATAAACGTGTATTATGTCAAATTAAAGCATAACATGTTATGAAATATCATGGGACTTACTGTTAACTGTTGCCTAAGCTTTTGTTTACCTTAAACTAAGATAATTAAAACACGATAAGCAGCAGATGAGAAAAGGTCAGAGATAAGTTAACTGAGACAAAGCTATAGTAAATTCTTTTTTTAACTTTCATAGCTGAGACTGCAAAAGTTGAGGTTATACTGTGACCCAATGCAAAGCGAAAGGGAAACAGCATGTGAAATTTCCTCTGTGGTAAGCTTACATTTACAATGAAACATGAGACATTTAACTTGTCATTAATCATTTAATACATATATAAGTTGACATTATTGCTTATCTTTTTCCCTTCCTCTTGAATAGGATGATGAGAGGGTAAGTGTTTTAGTCTTCTTAAAAATATTTGTGTAAATTTGTTTGCAGTTTGTGTTTGTTCCCTCAGTGTCCCCCAGATAGACAACTTCCTGAAGAAACAGAGGAGTGTGACTGCAATAAGGAGCACCATGGGACTCCGGGACCAGCAGGGCCAAAGGTCTGAAAACCCATATTAGAATAGAATACATGACACTACTAATGTGCAGTTAGTAAATGATTATATACCTTAACTTTCATGTGCAATTTAGGGCTAATTTTGTATTCATCACCAACTGCACTGCACACAGCATCTCGAAATACTAAATAAGCAGTTAATATACAAAATAAGATGTGAGAAACTATGGTAACCTGAGCCGATATAAACCATTTACACAAATTCCATGGGCACTAAAACAGAGACTGGAACAAATACTTGAACGAGTATTCAAAGGAGCCAGAAAGCAATCCGTTTTAATCATTTAGTATTATTCAAACTGGGCAGCTAAGTACTTGGATCATTTAAAAAGAGCTAATTATGTGTATTATTTAAAAGTCTACTACCAAACAAATTTGGTTTATTACAACAGCATTGCATCTGTAAAGTCCTAACCTGTTACATGAGCAGCTATCTTCTATTAATTAAATGCCATGAATGCTGTCAATTAATGGCATTGTATGTTGTTCCTGGCAAAATTTGGGCTTGATCATATCCCTATTTTTTAACATCCCAAATATGAAAATAATGGCGAGAATGTTAAATGAAAGACAATTTTATAAAATATAAAAAGCAAAAAAGCACATTTCACGTATGTGTTGTATAATTATTAATAATAATAATTAATTATATTATTATTATAATATAATTATTTATAATTATGATGTAATTGTAATATATTTCCAATAATACCACAGTAATAGACACTTGGATAATTGCCAGTCCTACTGTAAATACTATAGTGTTTTATAAATAGAACAAACAGTATTTGCCTCCTGTAGGAAACCTTTGTAAAATATGGCCAGCAAACGGTGAGTAGATTAGGAAATTGATCTTCCCGAAAATTCACCATACAGATTAAGAATGCCACGTAAAACCCAGATTTATTATTAGAACATGGCTTGTGTCCCTCATTTCTTTGGTTGCCCTAGTTCCACAAGTAGTATAAAAATGCCCCTGTACCACATAAAACAGAAAATCGTGCATTAATTAAAAGGTAGGTGGGTGTGGGAAACAGGAAGGTGGATTAAAGAAATTATAAATATGACAAGAAGCACATGAAGAACCTGCAGGTTGGAAACAATAGTTAACTAATAGTAACTATACTAAGTAATAGTATTCTAACTAATAGTTAGAATAGTTTTTTGTCAGACAGGTTTATAATAGTTCAATGTTTAAACACTAAATTAGATATTTGCCACACTACATTCCAGTTGGTGGCACTAACGCGCCATAAAGTCATTACTGCTGTTAAAAAAATAAAAAAGAGAAGTTACAAATACAAAGTTAATATATATTGTATTTATTTTAGGGTGAAAAAGGTGATGCTGGATTTCCAGGTCCTGATGGTATACCTGTGAGTATACCAGTTTTATTCTTAATTGTTCATATAATTAGAAATAACTATTTATAGCAATAGCATTAGCAACTGATACAATCTAATTCAAGAAATTGTGAGTTAAGGGCTTTGCTCGAAAACAAAAAATGTTTGGAAAAGTTCAGATGGTCTGGTCCATATTTTAGTATGGTACCATTACAGCTAGACTAACGCTGTCTTTTAGCAGTTTCACTTACCATATAGGTATTGTTTGTACATTTTGGGAGGTGGTTCATGCTCACCACTACAGTTACACTGATGTGCTGGTATGAGTGCATCAGACATAGTCTGATACTAAATATCAGTTCACAGTGAGAGAACGCAGTGTTTAAAAACTCCAGCAGCACTGCTCTTTCTAACACACCACCACCTCACCAGTGTAACTGCTGTGCTAAGAATGACTTACCACCCCAATAGGACCTAATCTGTGGTGGTACTCTGGGGGGTCCTAACAATTAGAGAAGATAATAAATTGGATAAGTAAAGTATGTAGAAGAACAGGTGTACTACACTCTGTAATTGTAGAACTACCAAACAATTCTATATGGCAAGAGAAATGATAAAATGGACAATGGCATGTGCTCTGTGAATTTTTACATTTATAAATTTACAGCAATAGTGTAACTGATAGCTTTTGAAAATGTTCTGAAGGGACTCATAGGTGTGCAGGGAAAGCCTGGAGCACCAGGTAAACCAGGGCAGAAGGTAAGATTGATGTACTTGTACTTGGTTATTTCTAATTAAGTTTGTTATACAACATGCTAAAGACTGTTACATCTTCAGGGTGATACTGGTTTACGTGGCCCCAGGGGTGATCCAGGAATAAAAGGCTATAAAGTAAGTGTTGCCAAAATGATCAACATAAATGTAACTTTACTTTTAATTTTGAAATATCCCCTAATTTTTGTGAGGAGTATATTTTATTATAAATTCTCAATGTAAAGTAGTCATTCTACAGCTTAACATAATTAAGTATAACAGTGTAAATGTGTTCTGCCCTTAAAATAACTCGGCACACAGCCATTAATGTCTAAACCGCTGGCAACAAAAGTGAGTACAACAGCCAAATTTTATCAATATTCTGTGTGGCTACCATTATTTTCCAGCACTGCCTTAACTCTCTTGGGCATGGAGTTCACTAGAGCTTCACAGGTTGTCACTGGAATCCACTACACTCCTCCATGACGACATCATGGAGGTGGGTGATGTTAGAGATCTTGCGCTCCTCCACGGTGTCCCATAACACTACAGGCCATGGGTGCAGTAATCAATTTTTTCTTGTCTGGTTGTCTTCAGAAAACTGTTTGCGGGCTTTCTTATGCATCATCTTTAGAAAAGGCTTCCTTCTGAGAAGACAACCATGCAGACCAGTTTGATACAGTGTGCAGTGTATGATCTGAGCACTGACAGACCCCTTTAACCCAGAGATGGGGACTCGAGTGAGCAACTTGAGTCGAAGTCGCACTTAAGTCGCCTACAAAAAGACTTTAAGAGTCAGTACGTTATCCAGGCACTGTGCATGAAAGTTATATAAATACTTTATTTGTGTGTAAATGTTGCCATTTTTCCGTAATTTGGGACGCAGCCCCTTGTCTCGTATCACAACATCCGTTTATCGCGAGCAGGTAATCAAAGAGAAGCATCAAATGTAAGCAAAAGAGGGTAGAATGACTTCGGTTGGAGTACCGTATGTGGTAACCTTTTTCAAATTATTGGATATAACCCAAGGGTGGCAACATGTAAAGAAGCTACTGACACCCCTACATAAGTCTAAGTTATAAAGCAATTTATACTATAATGTAACCAGCAGTTGGTGTTCACTTTACGAAACAAAAAAGATATCACTTATAGGAAACTAATGATCTTTTTGTCTTTTTAAGTAAAATTGTGCATAGAATTTTAAAAAATGAAGCATTGTATCAGGTGACGTAGAAGAAATGACAGAGTCACACGCAGAGTTCCACAGACAGGCTTTAATACAAAATCGGTATGCAGAAATAGGAAACCAAAACGGTCCAGGATCGAAATACCAAATACGGTTAACAGGATCCAGAAGGGCGAGGCAAAGGTGAAAATCGAGGGATGAAAAATGACACATGAACACATGAGCTAGAAAGACCGCTTAGAACTCTGGTAGGACCAAGAGAGAACAAAAGAAGAAGTGTGGGCAAGGAGAACAAGTAGGGTGTGTAATGAGGAGTGAAATGTGGTACAGGTGTGTGTGATTAATACGAGGGTGACGGTGATCTTGTGCGGGTGTGGTCCGCCGAGCAGAGCGTGGGTGTGACCGATTGGAGTAAAAAAAAAAAAATACAGATGTGTATTTGTTGTGTATTACAGTGTGTATTTTTAATCATACACTTAAATGTTGTCTTGACCAGGACTTTAGCCAAAAGACTCGGGACTTGGCTTGGTATTTTTTTCGACTTATGAACATCTCTGACTGAGAGTGATCCACCACCCAAACAGGGCCTGATCTGTGCTGGTCCTCTGGGGGCCATGACCATCAGGAAACAGAGTAATAACGAGGAAAAGAGGAATAACGGTTTCCCAACGCTTCAGTTCATGTTTTGTGCATCCACCTGTCTACCAAGAGCAGGTTCTTCTTACTCGTGTCTACAGCTCTGCTGTCAGACCATGCATGTCAAACACTAAAACCTACATTATAAAATGGCCAGCCATTTATTAATCATTAACCATTCGATTTGTTCAGGACCTTCCTATCTTTCCTGTATTTGCTCTTTTATCAGGACTGTCATGGTCCGTTTAATTTGCTCAACTGCCATTTCTCCTTCACGATGGTACCGTTTCACATGGATGGATGCAGATCCTGCGGTATATGGGAGTCACTTGATGCTTTCTCCTTAATGGCCAATCTCATAAAAAGTGCCGGCCCATATACAAATGACACTGCAGCAGCTAGTTGCCCCTCGCAATATCGCTAATGGCCAAACAGTAGGAGAGAAGTCTGAGAGATTACTTCTGACCTTTTGCCCTTTTGGCAGACTTACTGAAAGTATAGAACTGCTCAATTATTGTGAAATTGTCTGTAGTAACTGAGAAAAGCTGCAGTGCAGTCAGATCTTACAGAGGCTGTTAGCTCATGCAAGTTTTACTTTAAGAGATAAACGCTCAAAGAAGTCATTTTCAGTTCCGAAGAAGCTTTAGTCTTGAACTGATGAAGCGCAAACCAAGAGATTTGTGAAAAGAGAAAAGAAGGGAGTGGCACGCTGTTCATTCAGTGAAGTAGAATTCCTATTACTTTATTATTTATTATTGTCCGCAAACCATAATGTACAGATCTGTGTTTAAAAACAGGTGAACATAGCCCAACCGTCAGTATTTTCAGCATTTTCAGCAGTAGCACTCACCACCACGCCTTACATGATCTCAAAATCATAAAAATCTCAAAAGTAGGTTTGTCTACTGTGCAAAAGTCTTAGTCCACCATTGGATTTGTTGATTTAGCCATGGTATAATGAGGGGCGAAAACGCAAAAAAATCTCAAAATCTAAACCTCAAAATCTCTTAATGCATTATCTAGAACTATATAGCTTTAGCTTTATAAAGCTAAAAAAAATTGAAGAACTGGATGGAAATTGGCCAAGTTGTGACCCTTTAAACTTCAGAGATTTGCATTCGGTCGTCGTACAGGCTGTTTGGACGGAACTGATTGATTCTGCACGCATAAATTTACCATATTTAGAATTTGGAGGGGCGGGCAGCTTCTCCAGTGGGAAGTTTTTCAAAAAGTTGGGAGCTGGGTCAGTTTTCTGCTCTTTTCATCATTCTTTCTGAATGGATACTTTTCAAAAACATGATTGAAAAGCATTATAGAAATCACATTTTGGGGAAGTGTAAGCCACGTGCCTTTTTTCAATCATGCGGTGAATGGGGAGGGGTCACTTAGCGTTCACTTTCTCGCTAGGGTAGGTGTTGAGCTGTGCCTGGTTGAAGTTAAAGAATATCTGTTTTTTCCAAAAGTGAGATTTTTTGGGGGGAAAGAAGTCGATGCCACCCATCCAGGTTTCTGGTTGGATTTGATCTAATAGAGTCTGGGGAATAATTCTATATTATTAAACCGTTCGTGGTGGCCTGAGACTTTTGCATAGTGTTGTAGATGTTGTTACAAGTAGTGTAGGAAGGCGGATTAAAACGCGGCGTGCAGGAGATTCCAGGTTTATTGTAACTTAATAAACAGAACGTAAAACAGAACTAATACATAACGAGACGACGTGGGTAGGATCAAAAGCTGGAAGTGAATCATGGAAGATCCTACCTCACCTGTATCAAACACAAAACAAAGTCCAAATCATAAAGCGTAACAAGGAAAGCTTATAAGGGGTCCTCGCTGATCCGGGACAGGTGTGCACAATCACGGGGTGTGACCGAGAGAGTGGAATTATTTTTACAGTCGAATTTTTTTAGTTTTTTTTACTTTAAGAAAGAATGTGCAAGTCTTTTGTAAATCTCCCTATTTGAAATGCAGCTTTTCATAACATGGACACTCATGTAGGATGGATGGATGGATGGATTGAAATTCCAGCTAGAATGACATTCATCTGAATTAACTGCCTTAATGACTTATATATCAGTAAATCACGTAGCTGGAAAAAGAGGGTTACAACCACTGCGTTCCCCTTTGAAAGACCTTAAAGGTCATTCATTAAAATGCAGGGTTAAACTTCCAGGACTATCATGCGTCTCGTAACGACTGACCAGGTCATTACAGTTTTATTAATGCCAGATTTAGGAGGAGTACATTTTGCTCCTTTTACTCTACTGAAGAGGTTGTGAGCTTCCCATTCCAGCAGGATAATACTCCATGCCATTAAGTCCATGTTGTGGAGAACTGGTTCGGGGAACATTGTGGAGATTTTTAACGGCAGCACAGGAGAGAGCATCGAGCCACAATGCTCGCCTGGGGACGACTCGAAACCCAGCCTTTAGAAGCTCTGCCTTTTCTGTGGAACGTGTATTTATGGATATTATCGGATTACCATCATAGAGTCAAAATAAAACAAAACATAGTCATGGACGACCTGTCCCACAGAGCTGTGGGTGGCATGGGTTTAGCATGCATCTGTCCACTTTTAATACAAACCAAATGTCACATCAGGTCTGTGCACTTTGCGGGCTCCACAATACCAGTTCCTGTCACGTGACTTTTAGCGTTCTGCCGCGCAGCCTAAGCTGCATCAAGACTCGGCACAGCCATTATGGGACTTTTGAATAAAAGCAGGTTTGGCTCATTCTCCTTATTGCACTGAATATTTAAAGTGTGTTTTTTGTTTTGTAGCAGCATTTTTCCTTTATTCACTTGGTTTGTTTGGGGACACTGGGGCTGTGAGGTGACTGTGCCACCCCCTTACGACAGCATGCTTGCAGCTCTACCATCCACACACTAATTCCTGGCATTGTCTGCAAACCATGCTGTAAGCTGGCAGGTCGGAGGCAAGCTAGAAAATGTTTTTCTGTGGCTTTTCCTTCCACCCACACACACACACACACACACACACACACACACACACACACATATAGACACACGTACTCATGCCCACCTGCTCTTTCTCCACTCTGTCTGCAGTAGAGAAGAGAAACAGTGGCATTTGCACACAAGGCTTCTCCTGAAATCAGACCTAGAGGGAAAAGAAAGACCTTGAGAAAGGGTGGGACTATTAGGGAGACTATACACTCCCCGCATCAGATGTCTGAGTTCATTACGTAGGGGTGAGGAGGGGAAAGGACAACACACTATAAACACGTGCCACAGGTAGTCTCTCTGTCACACTCACTCACAGTCACGGACTTCTTTATTTACCGACCAGCTGGCGTACTTATGGAGCGGAACCGATAGGGGCAGTTTTGAAGGACGGCGTCGGCACAAAAGCCTATTAAACATGCACATGGACACATTTCAGAGAGGCATTTGGAGCATTCGGCATAATTTACGCCGCTGTGCATCGAAAGTGCATTAACGCCGAATTCCCTACACTAAGCTTTCTGATTCTGATCTTGCTGATTAAAGCGGCAACAAAATCATTACGCGGTAAAGCTTATCTACTCCAAATGCTGCTTGGATTGATCTGTTTATCTCTGGTGTCTAACAGGTTACATCTGAGATGATTCACAAATCTGTTTCAGTGATTCTGTAGAGTATGTTCTTGATCGGCAGTGACAATTCAGTGGGTGAAAAATGGGGTTGTTTTGTTTAGATATTAAAATGAATGGCTGTTCTAGCAGCAGACATATTCTTACATACTCGGGTAGGGTCAATTGGGTGTGAGTCTGTGAACATGATCTATCAAACTGTGGTTATGGGCAGCCTGGTGCAATATATATAATCATATAATAATGTTCATTCTTTGATCATTAATATTTAATGGACATGCTTTATACTCTGCCGGGGCTTGGAACTTTCCTGCTTTTTATTTTTTTTATATACCGGTACTTCAGCCGGTCACTGGTCCTTGGCAGAGTAGGAAGTGGATTTACTGTATTTGGGAAGGTTTAAGACCTTTCCTTACTTTCTCACTCACTCTAAGCTGTTCCTCAGTCACCAGTTCCAGCCCTTGCTTTTCTGGATGGGGTCACGTATCGTGAGATTTTGGCCAATAACCTCGTTCCCTCAGTCCTGACTGGGTCTTCCAGCATGACAATGATCTGAAACACAGAGCCAGGGCAACTTAGGAGTGTCTCCATAAAAAGCATTTCAAGATCCTGGAGTGGCCTAGCCAGGGTCCAGACCTGAACCATATAGATAATGTTTGGAGAAAGCTGAAACTCAGTGTTTCCCAGCAACAGCCCCCAAACCTGAAAGATCTGGAGATGATCTGTATGGGGGGAGTGGCCCAAAATCATGATCCAGAACTACAGGAAACGTCTGAGCTCTGTAACTGCAAACATATTTCTGTTTTTCTATTGTATCGAATACTAACTTTATGCAATAAAATGCTAAATAATTATTTAAAAAAAACTTGCAAAATTGCAAAAGTCTCTGAATGGGCAGTGGATCAATAACGGTACACTGCAGCATCCCATAGAGCACTATAGTATCTATAGTACAGTATATAACGTGGTGTCTGGACAACGTCCTGAACGCGTAATACGTCCTGGCACATAACGTATGATTGACGATAAGCTAACCTGTACACAAAGCTTTTGATTAGCTGGTCTCTGATAACCATCAAGTGAAAGTGCAAATTATTGAAACCGTGCTCATAAAAAGGCATTTTCACTTGGTGTACGTTCAACGAATGAAAGCGCGCCTAGATACATATCATATCATATATCATTTGGTCAAATTAAAGAAAATTAGTGAGAACTAAAAGAAAAACGCATCAGTTAGCTTTAGCAGCACTGACTTTGGTGAAGACCCTGGGAGCAGGAGTATTTTCTGACATTGTACACACAGTAAAATCTTACTGATTTAAAGGTTCAAATGTTACCCGTAGGGTTTATATAAACCCTTTAAAGACGCGCCACTCATGGCTCGTCTGCTGCAGTCAGGATTTGAGCCCTGTAGAGAATGATTGACACTTTTATAGAACTACTCAACTGATTGAAGCTCACCGAGTGGGAAAATGTTGCTAATGCAAATTTTTTTAAATATTGTATAAATGAGTATGTTGTCTGTCCAAAAAGAATCCGTATTTATCATTGCATTTCAAATAACATGGTAAAACTGCATAATGTCTGTTTCGATTGAAAAGGCGAACGACTCGATGTCTTACCTCATCTGAGTAACCAAGCTGAGTTAACCATGTCACATAAAATGTAATTTAGCAGCAATACAAAGTGCAACAACTGCGCAGTCAGGCATGAGTGTACGTGTTTGGAGAGTTAGGAGTTCAACAGTCTCCGTTTGTCCACTGCTCTGTGGAAGAATCTGTTTTTTTTTGGTTTTCTGTTAAGCTGAGCTTGCATGACTCTGAGCCTACCTGAGGCGAGAGTGACCCGTTAGTTTGATACTAAACGTGATCATTCAGCTAATTCTCCGCATGTATACTTTTTCACTGACTACAATCATTCAGTGTGAGCCAAGTGTTTCCAAGAAGTCTTGCTCTTTTACGTCGTTATATCAAAGCTGTCCTTTTGTGATGGAAAATGTCTTTTGTTTATCTTGTTTCTCATAAAGCATTGGTCATGTCAGTTTATAATTAACTCTGCTTATTCTAATGTACTCACCGAGTTCTATTTACTGTCAGTCTTTTATTAAAGCTGAGTTATTGTGTTGTGATGACAGAAAAGAATTCGGTTGTTCATTTCATCGCAAGGTTTTTATCCTCGTTTTATCCTGTGCTACGCAATCACAGTGCTCCATTTGTTCCCGTTCTCCAGGGCTCTCTGGAAACCCGTCCGACTTGGAAAAGCGCCACGCGGCCTTTGGGAGGAACTTCATCCCTCCTAAGAAGCCCAAGACTTTCCTGCAGCTGGTGTGGGAAGCACTGCAGGATGTCACGCTCATCATCTTGGAAATAGCGGCCATCATCTCGCTTGGGCTGTCCTTCTATCACCCACAAGGAGATGACAATAATGGTGAGAAATGCAACACTTTTTTTTCAATTTTCGATTTCTCAGCACTAGCTTTGTACTGGGACCCGGAAATCACACACTTTTCCATTCAGCGGAATATCCATTTTATTAAGTGGTAATTGTTACACAATCCAATACAAACACTGAGTTAATACTGTATATTTTAAAATCCAACTAAAATCAGTACAAATCCAAGCTATTTTATGGGATATCTGGTCAACTTCTTTGCATTTGTTCGTAGTAGTTGGGACAGCAAAACCCAAATGCTAAAGAGGAATCGGGACTGTAGAGTAAAATCACCTCTTTGTTGAAATCCTGGTCCATAAAATAGCACGGATCCTGGACTGTGGCGCATTCAGTTCACTAAGACGTATTTTCTGGTAAAATAAGAATGTTATGGCATTCTGGAGCTAGCCAGGCACAGCCAACACTAGAATTTGTCCATGCTTTGTTTAAGAGTTTGGCTGCTGTGCGGTTTCCTCACATGACTCAAGAGTTCTAGTATAAACTTTAACACCAGGTAGATTTTAGGTCACCGTCCTGTCACACAGGGTGCAAACGCATCCGTTTTTATGAGGATGTACACATCTATAAATACTGTGCGGCCTTTTCGGACAGGTTCTTTCAATAGATATGAATGTTATCAGATATGATTATCTTGATTGTCAGATAAAAATGTTCGCATTGTGGACTTTTAGGGTCACAGGGTGCTGGAACCTTGCTGGTATCACACGGTGACAGACAGGAAGTAACCAATGTAGGACAAACACAGATACTAAAATATGCAGAGTGTTAGTCTAGTGCTGGTATAATGGAGATA
>JAUZST010011436.1:0-11914 GCA_034779995.1 Parotocinclus haroldoi | reverse complement strand
AACCTCGTGTAGGTCCTCATACCTGATCAAAACTGATCTGATCTGATTTCTGTGTGTGTGTGTGTGTGTGTGTGTGTGTGTGTGTGTGTGTGTGTGAGTGTGTGTGTGATGGAATAAAGTTTAAGGTGAATCCGACTCTCTTGAACATCTCAGAACCGTTTATTTAAACGTTTTATTATTCCATTCCAAATGTAAACATCAACTCATGCCAACATGACTCCGAGGTAAACACGACAGCAAACAGACACTGGTTAAGAATAGAGATGGACGCCCATTCTAAAGAGCAGAATCCTCATCAGTAGTTCCTCCACCATTCCTGAACCTAGACTGTTGGTCTCCAGAAAGCTGGATCAGGCCATTTTGACACTTCAATACATTTTCTCTCTAGATAGCTCAAGTTCTCCAAGGCTCCATAATTCAACCAGTTCTTCAATATTTTAGCTCTCTCCTAGATCCCCTCTCACATCCAGGGTCACCTTGTTTCCCAGTCCTCAGAGTTTCCCCTAAAGTTCTTCTCAATCCATTAGATCTTCAGACGCTTACAGTGAAATGATTCTGCGAGTTTTTCTGTCTCTGAAAATGTCCATTCTCACCCAGGACCAGCGTCCAGTGTCCTGGTCCGAGTCACAAGTTAGCAGGGGTCACTGTAGCAAACATCCATCCATTAATCAATCCATGGTTTCTATCTATCATCGCTTCGGATATCTGACCTTTCATTAACCCTTGGTTCCTGAAGATGTTTATCTGTAATTCACATTAGCATGCTCTTCCTCTCTCCCCTTCCCCTCTGGTCTCTACATGTCCCTAAAGCTGCTGATCTCATGAAGTAGGGTGACGTTGTAGATGACCTGATGGCCGTTGTTCCAGGCGTACAGCACCTTCTCTCTGGGGTTGTAGTCCATCATGGAGATATGGGAGTACTTGTTGTGGAAGGGGATGTGGGTGTATTCGTACGTTTCCGTGTCCGTGTGGTAAACAAAGTGGATCTTGGCTCCGTGAAGGTGCGAGTCGGTCACGTACAGCGACCCGCAGACGACGAAAGACTCTCCGGCGCTACGTTTAGGGAAACCCGTGTCCCAGGAGCGTACCGAGTCCAGCGTGATGGGATCCAGGCGGCTCAGCACCATGTTCCCCCCGTGCCCAAGGGTGGTGTATACCGCCCAAAGACCGCTCTCGTCCGCCATGAGGTCGATGTCGGAAGATCCTCCCCAGGAGTAAGGGAAGGTGTTGTTATAGGCGGCCTGAGACAGAGGGCGCTGTCCTAGCACGCTGTGAGAGAGCAGGTGGTACCGAACGATATCGTTGGTCTGGTGTTTGTTGTAGTACAGAGAACCGTTGTATATCACATGACCCGTACCTGGTGGAGAGAGAGAGAGAGAGGGGGGGGGGCAGAATTCATATTTTTTCTCTTATGAGATGAATTACCAAAACACCCCATCCATCTGCTCCTGGTCCAGCCCTTCTGTCAAATTTTAGAACCCCCTGTGGCCCACGAGTCAAAAAGTTTGCCCACCCCTGTTCTAGACCAACCATCACCTGATACCATCCTGTAATCTAAACATGGCTAAAACTGTTCTCTATGTTCCACACTTTCCCATTTCCTAAATAGACCGCTAACAAAGATTGGGGGATATTTTATTGGCGCTGTTCCATTATGAAATATCCCCTAATTTCTGTGAGAAGTATAGTACTTCTGGTTCCGCAGTTTCCTAGTTCCGATAGGGTTCTCCTAGTTCCACAGTTTCCCAGTTCCCATATCGCTCTCCTACTCCCAGTTAAGATGTTTCTCCTGGACCCTCAGTGTTCCTGTTCCCGTAGAGTTCCGGACGTGTAACTGACCCTCCCACAATCTCTTGAACTCACCTCATTCACCAAGTTTCTCTAGTTATATCATCACTGACTCTCCTTTATGCCAACATCCAAGAAGCTCCCCAGGTTCTCCTAGTTCCTACAGTTGTGTTCTCTTTCCTTGCTGTCAGGACGATCCGTAACTCCCCTTTCTCCCCCTAACTACGCCTGATTGCGCACTGGTTCGTACCTGCCCACGGGTGAGGAAGGTGATGCACCACAAAGTTCTGTCCTTTAGTGAAATCGCTGAGTGATCTGTACTCCAGCATGCGCCTCCCCCTGTGGTAGCCCTCCATCGACCACACCTACACACAAGACCAGTCATTATATATGAAAATACATATTGTATATCATACAGCCTGTAGAATTACGCGTCTGGGGTGAAAAGGGGGCGGGGCTTACTCGTTCATCAGAGCTAGAGATCATGCTCTCCATCATCCAAGACCCGAAACGGGACCCAAGTGACCTGATGGTGACTGGGTTACTTATTCCCATCAGCTTACCACAACCTGGAAACGCAAACCATTATGTCAGTCAGGTTAGGGTGTTCTAGATGCAGTAGATCTCCCAGATCTCCCAGATCTCCCAGATCTCCCAGCAGAGGGCCACAAACACACACCAAGGGTGCTGATACAGGTGTGCAGTCGGTCCTGCAGCAGCACCTCTCTGTACAGGAGTTGAGAGAAGCTGACGTAACGCTGCGTTTGCTCCTGAGTGACGGACAAGATCAGACCCTCAAGCTCCTGCTTCATCCTGTCCAGCTTCAGCAGATCGGACCTGAAGCTCGACAACACCACCCGCAGAGCAAGAGACTCCAACACGCTCCTCTGTAGGTCCTACACACCACAGGGAAGATGGTGTTAACAGAAAACCTCCGCAGGTACAGTGTGTGTGTGTGCGTGTGTGTGTGTGTGTGTGTGCGGGTGTGCCTGCAGGTCTCTATCGGTGAGAGGGTGAAGGTTACTGGATGCCGTCTTGACCCTCATCTCCAGTGCGATTATTTTCTTCTCCGAGTTTCTGATGTGCTGAAGATCTCGAGATCGTTGTGACTCCAGCAACTCCAAATCCTGGCTCATGTTCTGGACCTGAGGAACAAACACACCGTCAAGATACAAAATATAAACATACTGTATCTATAAATTCCTCTAACAAGTTCCATCTACAAGCTATGTATAACTACAAGCTACTTAAAGCTCCTCCCATTATCTCCTGCTCTGGTTCCAAGCCTCTATGCCCAGTTCCCAGTCTCCTTCCAAATCTGGTCCCTGGGTTCCTCAGCTGCTTGACTGCTATCTCAGTCCCAGTTTGGTCTTTGGTCAGGTCCCTCAGCACCTCCGTTCTACTGCCTGTGGTTTACATAATAAACCAGTGCTCGTTTCTGCCCTTGGGTTCTGATTTGGGGTTTCCCAACGCTTCGTTGCAAAGCTCCTACTAGTTCGTAGTTCCTGCAGGAACTGTTCCTCAGCCCATCCCTGCTCCAAGTTCCTGTAATTAGCTTTGCTCCTGTTCAGGGCACCTCTTACTACAAGCTCCAAGCTTCTTCTACAGGTTTGAGCAGAAGTCCTAAACCATCTCAGATGATAGAGCGCCTGTTTTTAGGAGGGGTTTCTGTTTCTCCTTGCCACTGTCGGCACATACTGAAGGCAAGCCTAGAGCAGCTTGTTGTACATTTTGAGGAGGTCACCAGAATGCCATGGGAAGCCTTGGCAGAAGGGTGACCCCTTCGGTTTAACTTCCCTTGGCACTTCCAGTGTGTGTGTGTGTGTGTGTGTGTGTGTCTCACATG
This sequence comes from Parotocinclus haroldoi, assembly GCA_034779995.1. NCBI lineage: Eukaryota > Metazoa > Chordata > Actinopteri > Siluriformes > Loricariidae > Parotocinclus > Parotocinclus haroldoi. The sequence goes on along the minus strand of JAUZST010011436.1, from coordinate 8,280 downwards.
CTCGGTGAGCTGGCGGAGGTGAGTGTGTCGTGAGTCTCTCTGGCAGTCGGTCTGTGGGGAGGCCAAAAGCGTACACACACACTTCCCCTCGACATCTGATACGGAACTGAAAACCTGCCAGCGCTCGTCCTGTCCCGGATGAACGACCTACAGCGAGAGAGAGAAGGATGGTCCACTGGGGTGTATGGAACACTGTGATGGGGCGGGGTCACCATGACGGGACCTTACCCGGAGAGGTCCCAGCTAGGGCAATGCCAGTCTGCTTTAGTGTGTCTGTTATACATTTGACTACATGGGTGCCCCTGTTATTTTTGAGCTTTCAATTAAACAAGATGCCGTCTGTTGCTGCACCATCTGTTCCTCTGTGTGTGTGTGTGTGTGTGTGGCTAATACTGACTTAAGCATAAACCAGCGCCGAGGTCCGAGGTCCCGCTGGTTAACACACGATCACCACCTACACACACCTGCCACCTTCTAATTATGAGCAACGACGGTGCTGTATGACTAACAGGAAATAAAATCGTGGTATAACGCTTATAAAAAAATTATACAACATTTTTATTACATAACCATGACAAAATTAGGCTGTGAAAAACTATATCCCATTTTACCATATGTGTTTTATAACGTCAGAGTGCGTTAAACGGATTATACGTATATTATTATGTATTATAATCAAAAATACATACGCTGATGAATTTCTCGGACGTCCCAGGTCTGGCCCTCATCTGATCGAGTCCCACCAGGGACGGAAGGGTCCGGGACATCCAGTTGGTGAGCATGGCCATGGTACTAAGCACCAGACCCATCTTCAACACAGCCACACTCATCATTACCAAAAAGAACGAGCAGAGAGAAAAAAGAAAGCCAATAATCCAGGAACTGGAGCAGGGAAAAAAGATGCAAAGGTAAGAGGTAAAGGTAAAATAAAAAATAAAAACTAAGATAAAATGATTTAGGGCTTTTTAAAAATATGTATTTTGTTTTTTTTAATCCCTGTTTTATCCAAGGGGTTCTGGGGGTCCTGGAGGACACAGGGCATGAGCGTAAACATGCCCCGGGCAAAAAAAAGTTTATTACAAGATTATTTTAAAATGTTCTGGTAATTAGTAATTAAAACCTTACAAATAACAAAACAAATAATAACTACTTTAATTTAAATGGCAACGTATTTATTTCTATATGTATTTCTATACTTGTTTATAATTGTTTATAATATAGTTAGACTTTTTAGAATAACAAAAACATGACTTATTCAATAATTATTTCATTTACGTTATTTAGTAACAGAAAAATAAATGAATTACTAACCGCGGTCAAATTAGATGCAGTTCTTTTATTCACTATTATTTAAATATTTTATACTGTACTTTACTGTACATGCAGAATGCAAACGAACGAAAACACTGACATTAATTTTGCTGCACTGTATTATAAAAAAAATTAAGATTTGAAATTAGACATACAATTAATTAGTAGATCAAAAAAGGCAAATATGTTTACAAAACAAATTACAAAATGATTTTATTTCTTTATTTTAAGTCTTTTATGGGGGGGGTTTGGTTTGTAAAGATATAGGATTTGGAAATTGCTTAAACAATGAAATGAAATAAACATTTAATGTATTCAGCTTAGCGCTCATAATGCATAGCATAGCATATCACAATGCATAACAATGTAGGTAGCAGTGCATGCATGATAATGTGAAATATTATTTATTATTAAATATTAATATTAGATAAAAAAAATAGTTTTAAAAAAATTACCTTTTTAGTGGTCCTTATAAAATGCAAATATATTAGAGAAATAAAATACAAAATCCCCAGCTATTTAACAAAACATGAAGAACATCCTTGGCTTAAAATGCAAATATTAATTTTACAATTATGTAGTAATTATGTAATAATAATAATAATAATAATAATAATAATAATAAAAAACTACACAGCGTCAGATAAATCCAAGTCACCGTTCTTCCCTTTTCATTTGTGAGGGTGTGTTCATTCTGATAACGGCATGTGGTCAGGATGTGTGTGTGTGTGTGTGTGTGTGTGTGTGTGTGTGTGTGCATTAACAGCCATATTGTGTATAGTAATAGTGGTTTATTAGAGACACGTCCCTGCAGATGATTTTCAATCATACTCATAGAAATCTAATATTTAGAATGAATTCTAACATTCTTTTTAACCAGAATGCATTGCAGGTACACAGAATGTAAACAAGTAGCAACATGGTTGCGTAACATTCACATAAAATTCACGAGCGGTTTATATAAAATAACAAAAAAAATCATTATGATATGAAAGGTGAAAAAAAAACACAATTCAGTAACAATGTTCATAATAGTGTGTGTGTGTGTGTGTGTGTTTGTGTGTGTGTGTGTGTGTGTGTGTGTGTGCTTTGTAGTTTAGATGGGAGAAAAGAAATAAAATAACATTACGCAATAGTACCAAAGTACCAGCCTCACACAGGGCACCAATAATGAGTAATCTAGAGTATTGTGGTACCGATAATATAAATTCCTATAATACTATTGACCTGGTGCAATACTACAAAAGTACCAGCCTCACACAGGGCTCCAATAATAGTTATAGATCTACGGTTATAATCATTTGATAGAAGGAACTAATCATATGAATTCCGATGGTACTATTGACCTGGTCCAATAACAGTAGTACCATAGTATCAGCCTCACACAGGGCACCAATAATGAGTAATCTAGAGTATTTTGGAACCATCATTAGATGGTAGGAAGCCATAATATAAATTCATATTGAGTCGTTTAGCAGACGCCCTTATCCAGAGTAATCCAGTAGTATCATCAATAACCAATGATATAGTTCTTACGGTACTATAATGAAGGATTCTGACAGTATAGGAATTAGCTCTGCGTGTACTACAGGTAATACTATGGCAGGTATTTATCTACATGGGAGAAAAAAACATGTTCAAGTTTAAGCAAATTGCTTTGCCGCTATAGTGGCACTATAGGCACCAATAGTGAAGATAATATATCTAGGGTTAGAACCATTTGATAGTAGGAACTAATGATCTGAATTCCTATGGTACTAATTGACCTGGTACCATAGTACCAGCCTCACACAGGGCACCAATAACGATGTCACGGTGAAGTTATGAAGTTAGCATACGGTGACTATAGCACCTAAATTATTGGCCACCAGGACACAAGTGCCATAAGAATGAACGTCATTAGCTGCTTCATGTAAATAATAACAACAGGAAATGTACCTACGTGCCACTTTGTGTGTGTGTGTGTGTGTGTGTGTGTGTGTGTGTGTGTGTGGGTGCGAATGCCTGAGAAAGACAGTCTGATCCGGATGGTCACATGACCACACTTCTGTCATAATACAAACTAAAAATGAAATCTCAAAGCACCCTGGAGCGGCCCTGTCCTGAATCACAGCTGACTCGTTCGGTATTTACAGTCTTGTACTTTAGTTTATCCGTTGAAACACACTGGGCCGACGGAGAATCCAAACTTCTGCTTGGGGTTTCCGAAATCTGACACCGCGACGTCGACGATGGGCAGGATGTCCGCATCCGGGAAGTCAAAGTCCAGCACGGTGCGATCCTGACCTGACCGCGACTGTTTAAGACATGGAACAATGTAAGTGTCCCTTAGCTAGTCCCACACTTATAAGTGGATAAAATCAAGGGCAACACCATCAGTCTCCACTAAATGGGTCTTCAATCTAAAGCCGATCGTAGAGTGGCACTAACCTGGCATCCATCATAGCTGGCATGGATGTACTGTGAGTGATGCGAGAGCTCATCCCCGTTGCTGGCTCTGAAGCTCAGTGCGCGGTGGTGTTTTAAGGTGGTGAGGTCAAACCACCCGACTGAGTTCTGGCACTGATAGGTGAAGGACTGATGCGCCGTGGCACTCAGCAACTTCAAAAAACCCATCTGTACCACGTGCACAGGGTTCCCGTCCACATCCATGTATGTGAACTTTAAATGTGGAAACAGAAGAGTCGTCAGAAAATGGGCACCACGGGCGAGGGGGCTACGGGGTTTTATTACAGTTGGTATGGCAAAAGGGAGCTGTAGGCACAATAGTAAGAATGCCATGTTTACCCACCAGAGGTGTACAACTGATGCCCACCTGAAAAGGGTTGTTTGTTGAAACCTGAGAAGGTGAGTGCCAACCCTTTTGGCTTACTGCTCAGTACATAAGGTGGCCTCCATCCCAAACCACCCACCAATACACCCACCCAGAGGGCACCGTCACCCCTTCATACCTGTGATCCTTTCTTAAACTGGCTGTACCAGGTACCAGGTTTCTCCTTGTTCCAGGCAGAAAGCTTCACCTGTTTATAATTATACAGGTCATTATTAATAGCAGTAGAATTATTTGTTTTATTCGTAGTGGTAGCACTCACTGGTTGGTATTTGCTGTGTGGGTGCAGGCAGGTCTCCCCTTCTGCGGTAAAGTTACAGAAGACCTTGAATGCATCTCTGTGGCAGCCCTGATTTGGATCGATCCAATACACGCCTGAAATAGGGGACATGTAAGAAATTTTTTAAAATATTTTTTCTTAAAAAACTACAAGGTACTGTATATAACCAGGCAGCACAGACGCACCATCGGGGTAGGTGGGATTACACATCCAGAGCTCCTTGCAGGTGCGAGCCGGACTGTGGTAGGTCCCCTTTGGGTTGCGTAGCCCATCAACATCAGCCCTCATGTCAGACAGGGATGCAAAAATCTGCTCCATTTCCTCTATTCCTTCGCTTTCCCCATCGTTTTGCATCTCATCTCCCTCCTTGCCTTCCTCCTCCAACAGTGTTCCTCCATCGATCTCTCCGTTTGATGTGTCGTCCGTCTGAGTGTCACCCCGTCGCTTTCTGCCCCCCTGGGGAAGGGCAGCACCTACTGCAGGACCCTATGCACAGGGACATGGACTCATGCAGAAAGCCTTCCTTCAGGCATTGCTTGAAAAGGAAAGACGAATCAGAAGTGGTGTATTTTGCTTGGAGAGTAAACTCACTGGGGGTCCAGGAGGTCCAGCTGGTCCAGGATCTCCTCTAGGTCCAATAGGGCCCTGAAAACATAAAGTCATGTTGACACCCTGAAGTATTGCTGTTAATTTTCAGCTGCTCAGCTTACTGTTAAACCCTCCAGACAGGACTAGTTTAGATAGAATTTAGTTTACAGGGGTAATGATGCTGATGATGTTTTCAGGGAGGTGGATTCATCCAATGCAGGTATCGGGGATGTTGCTTTATGAGGGATCTGGACAACTACAGAATAAACAGTAATACACTTACAGAAACTTGAAAGTCTAGCAGAGAAAGCAGAAGTGATAGAACCTGTAAGTAATGTATTTATGATAACAAGAAGATATGAACTAGCAGAAAGAGGGAAACTGAAAATACAGAAGAAGAACTCTGATAAACAGAGTCTCCCAGAATGTTGTGTATTAGTACATATTATATCGTTTATGTTTGTGTTTTTCTTACCTGTTTGCCTTTAGACCCTTTCTGTCCCATAGAACCCTGTAAGACAACCAGACAAGTTGGCAGCGGTTCCACACAACAGTAAAACACAATGTTGTGCATTTGTCTGGCTGTATGTGTATGACTCACAGACAGTCCAGTTACGCCGGGGGGACCATTGGGGCCGGGGGGACCGACTGCACCCTGAAACACATTGACCATCAGACCCACCATCATAAGAGTCCATTTCTGCAAATGGAAACGGAGTTCTTAGGCATGTGCTCACCTCATCTCCTTTGGTTCCTGGTATACCCTGGTTTCCAGGTAGACCACGGTCTCCCTTTTCTCCAATTTCACCAGGTGGTCCAATCAAACCAATCAGACCCCCATGACCCTGTTGCATACACAATAAATGTCTAAAACTCTTCCAAAACACATGCAATGATTTAGAGAAATATTAGGCTTCCCAGCGTACCTTGTCTCCTTTCCTTCCTGGGTCTCCTTTCAAACCTGGTAGACCACCAGGTCCCTGAATAGGTCGACATACACAGGGTCTACTGTTATAGCAGTCAGGGGTTAAAGGTGACGATTGTTATATAGGTCCTAGAGGTACCTACCATGGGTCCGGGAGGTCCTGCTTGACCTAGGGGTCCATTCAGACCCTGCTCTCCCTAAATTAAATACATACAGTATGTGATAGCCAGTCTGGTCTGACCTGTAGCTGTCAACAAAGTTTACAGAAATGCCTGACTCACAGTAGGTCCAGGGATTCCTCTGAGTCCCTGAGGCCCCTGTTTACCAGGATTCCCTTGAGCTCCGACAGGACCTGTTTTGCCCAGGAGGCCCTCATAACCTGGGGCACCCTGAGAAGAAAAGAGAATGAACATTAAAAACTCCCCTGGTTTGGGACTTTGAAATTCCTAGGTTTTAAAACTGGAAGGTCATGTATTTACCTTATCTCCTTTCAGACCAGGCTTCCCCTGTTTACCCGGCTGTCCTAAGTGGCCCTAAAGAGACAACAAGTTTCCTTATATCTACAATTACAAAGATGGCTTGCTCTACTAAGACTGTAATCTCAAATGGACTAACCCTTCGTCCTGGTCGACCTGGAGGACCGGGTTCTCCAGAAGCTCCTTGGGGGCCCTGATAATAAAGAACAGAAGCGATTCTTCGAAGGACGTGTAACAGTTTTTACACAAATTAATGCTAAAACTTGAATTATACTTACAGCTTTGCCAGGATCCCCATTATCTCCTTTAGTCCCAGGAACACCATCGATACCCTACAAGAGAGGGACATGAAGCTCGAAAGCAAATATGGATCTCTTCAGATTGGGGGCACCTGAATGGTAAAAATGCCCAAGGATGTTTTATAGGGTCTTCTGATGGACGAGGGAAATAAAAGGGCCAAACGAGAAATTTTGATTTATAAAAAAAAGACCAAGAATAGATATTTACATCAGCACCGGACTCTCCGGGAGGTCCTGGGTCTCCTGTAAGGCCAATAGGACCCTAAAGATAAAATGACATGTGATATAAAACGTGTCACCACCAAACCCCACACTTGGATACACTCATGAACACTCACTAAGTTGCCCTTGGCACCATCTTCTCCTGGTGGTCCTCGAGCTCCAGCTGGTCCTGCGGCTCCCGGAGACCCAGTGTCCCCTTTCTCCCCTGGGTCACCTTTCTCTCCCTACGAACACCCATATTAAATGCCATGCGCTGTATTTATTTGAAAAGGAGCAGAAATCACGGCAGCAGAAATGTCACTCACTATGATTCCAGAAGGTCCTACAATTCCAGGGTCACCTGATTCCCCGTCCTCTCCCTACATAATTACATCATCACTAGTATTGTGATTATCTTAGTAAGCGTACATGCCCATATTTGGCACTGCTCCTTGGTGAGAGCTATGGAATTAACCCTCTCACCTTCTCTCCCACACCTCCGGGCTGCCCGCGAACTCCCGGTCTACCTGGAGGACCCTGGCATCAACAATTGTTAAAAAAATGGCCTTTATATCTATCCAAAAACGTTTAACCACAATTTCAGCTCAATTTATTTTCCCAGTAACAACACAGGCGTGTACCTGTCCACCGCTGGGGCCCAGAGGACCTCGAGGGCCCATCTGACCTGGTGGGCCCTTGAACAAAAAAGACATTACAGGTCAAATCCATGCTTGGAATTAAATATAATTCAAACATATGAAAATCTTAAGTGTTTTAAGTAAGAAAGAGGAAATTGTCTCACAGTGAGGCCAACTTGTCCACTCTCTCCCTTCTCCCCTGGGGGTCCAGGCATTCCCTAAATCAAAATACAATCATCAGTACTGTTTCCAAAACTCATTACCATTGAGGATACAAATTTCATTTGTTGGTACCTGAAGCCCCACTGGTCCGGTAATTCCTTTAAAGCCTCGTGGCCCTTCGTCTCCTTTCTGCCCATACATACCCTGTTGCCCTGGGGGTCCAAGTTCCCCATCCACACCCTAGGGAGAAATAATAAAACTTACCCCTCACCAACTGCTATAATCTAACAGCTTAAAACTACTGTAGATCAGCATCCAAAAAGCCGCTTTCTCATTTACCTGCCACAAAACAAGTGTTACCTCTGAACAACAATTGAAATATCTGAGTTACCCCTAAATGACAAATTTAAAGATCAGATTTATCCCTAAAATAACCGTCCACCAATTACCCTAGATCAGTGTTACCCCTAAACAACTGCCCTACGATCAGTGTTACCCCTAAACAACTGCCCTAGATCAGTGTTCCCCCTAGACAACTGCCCTACGATCAGTGTTACCCCTAAACAACTG
>JAUZST010011435.1:0-11916 GCA_034779995.1 Parotocinclus haroldoi | reverse complement strand
TATATATTTGAAATCATTTCATTATTTCAATTATTGAATTCCAGTTTCAACGTTCATAATGTGGCTCATGCTTAGACACATGAGAGGCCAAAACTATGTCAAGTATATAATATATTAAAAAAATATAATTTTATGACTCAAAATAATTGTTGAATACTACAACTTATATTAGATATATATAAACAAAGGGAAAACACTGAAATATTTGCCATATTTATCATGCATGGCCATAGCTTGTTAATCTTGATAATATTGTATCAAGAGGGCTCTAACACTTTTCATCACTATTAAATGTAGTTTGTATCAATTTGCATTGTACAATCTTAGTTGACAAAAATCTTAATATTCCAGTAATATTTTTTTTACCAAAGAGACAAAAAATGCTTAGAGAAAAGAGAACACTGTAATTGCATTAGCTTTAATAATGATTAAGGAAGTGTAGGAGGCTGTGTTAGGTTGTTCACAGAGAAAGACTTCACACAGAAACTCTGATGAAAGAGCAGGACTAATTGGGCTCCTATCAGCCTTAGTGGAGAGAGTTTTAATTTTTTTTGTATTGGTGAAGATGCCAAGAGTCCCTGGGCACTCAAGCTTCTCTGTATAATGTAATAACAGAGAAGCAAGCACACACAAATCTACTTTGCCAGAATTCTGTTCATCTCGCTATGTGTGGGTAAGCCCACCCAAATTTAAAGAACTGTAAAAAAAAACACTCCATTATATAAAAGAATCAGCCTTTAGACATACATTGAATCATCCGAACAGAATTTAGTTTTCACTCTGACACATAAAGATTTTACAAGATGCTGTTCACTTTTTGAACACCATAATCACATTAAAAAGGTGACCTTGTGCTGAAGTAATACCAAGCAGTACCATTAAAATATAAGCCATTTTAATCCATATTCTAAGGTACTAGTCATGTACTTGGCCCATGCTTCATAATATAATTGTGGTGACAAGCTTTGTGCATGTTAAAAAACAAACCCTGACACTTCCACTGTTTAAATAAATCAAAATTCTATTCACAGGATCGCTATTCATCAGTTTATAATTCAGGTCCCAAGCTTTCATTGCAAATGACCTCCCTCTCCTTCAACGACAGACAGTGATGCAGCTTATGCAACTTAGGTCACACTGAAACTGATGACAATTCCAGTTATTACAATGTGTCATACACAAAGACTGTATATGATGTAATGGTAATACTGATCATTATTTTTAATTAATATAACTTATTAACTAGTAAGTAATAGGAGTTCCATAACATTTATTGAACATGCTGTAGAGACACACATGGATATCTGATGATATTCAAGAATATCATTGTTATCATCTACATTGCTGAACAGCCATAATGTGAACCCATGAATAATGAATGGCTGACTCATTACTGGATTTCACTGATACAAAACTACCTTAAGCTGGTTCTGAGAGCCGGTAAAGCTTTTTAAGAATTGACCATGGTTTTCATCAGTTTGATAGCCAAACCATTACATTATCAGACGTACAAGATGTGGATATTAATATCCATGTCAGATCAATTTTAACTCAAAGGATTTGCTTTGTTTCTGGCATTGATGTTTGATTTTATTACCCATTCAGTCTGACACATCATTTATGTATTGATTTCCACAGTGATACAAGGTGACAAATACATGCTCTTACTGGACAACAAGCATTGTTGATAGCAACTGGCTGCTGAGTCAAAAAGAAATTAGCTTTGTGTCAGTGAAAAAGGACCATTATTAATAATCACTACAATCCAAAGCTATTAGGTACATGTTTTCATGTAGGAAACACAATTTACAATTTATTTACTGTAGATTAAGATACACAGATCTAAATCAATCAACTAAAGATGTCTCGATTTACATTTAGCTTTTAGAGCATTTTGGAGCAACTTGGAATTGAGCTAAACAGTTGATATTTAAGGGCCTTGCCCAAATTGGTAACTTGTAGAAGCCAGGATTTGAACTTACAACCTTCAGTTTAATAATCTAAAGCTTTATCCATTGAGCCAGCACAGGAAAGCTCCATGGACCAAAACAAAGATAAATGCAGCATATAAATAGCACAACAGGTCTTAAACGTCAAGCTTTCTAATAACCATAAACCCTCATGCCTCAAACAAGCTGTCAGAAAATGGTGATGCTCTTTCAAATTGTCAAGGTCATCACGTAGTCTAGTAAACAGAAACATTGTAATTTCTTGTGTCCTTCAGAAATTCTATTAATCTATTAAGGCAATGCCACAAATTAAGGTCAAAATCCATAATAATCAAAACATCATTAATCAAAATGATACTTAATCTATACAATTACATACAAGCTTTTTCACTAAGACAGACATTTTAACCAGTAGTGCTTACTAATGGGCTACAAATTCATGTTTGGGGCTATGTGTGTTAGCGTTTTGTTCAGTTTGTATAGGGGAGACTCCACTTACCAGGGTCTGATTTAGAAAAAGTGTCCATGTCCAATAGATTCCTGTAAAAAGTAATAAAAGAAATACAAATTACAGTTCATAGGGCTTATATCAAACACACTAATTAATATATCCGCTTGCTGTCAATAATCATATCAGACAATTTCCTGAAAATTAAGATTCTTTGCCACAATAAACTTTATGTGGCATTAGAAATGTGCAGACTGGTCACAGTGCAAAATTCAGTTCAGCGCTCCATGTCACAGTTATGTAAAGAGTAAAAATAATATTTTCAGTCACTTTTTGGTTCTTACCTATTGACTTTAATACCTGTGATACTGTAATACCTTACATTGTAGATGTAGAAAATAAAAATACAATTGATAAATACAAAAAATTTCAATTGAAACTGAATTTATTTCAGTATGTGGCAGCTATGTTTATGCTTGTTTAAAAAACATAGCACCGCAGAATTTACTCTCAGTGTGAAAAAGATGCCAACAGGATATTGCCAATATCCTACTGTTCAATCATTGCAGGTATGGAATAGTAAACACTAAAAGTAAAGAGTTATGTATTTGCAACTGTATTCCAAAATAACTATAATTACTTTAAAAATAATTATTATATGATGTTGCATAATTAAAATAGCAAAGCAAATGAGCCTACCCCAGAATTCACTGGGCACATTCACACCCTGGACAGGGAATCAATCCATTGCAGGTTTCTGTAAACGCATCACAGAATATTCATTTTGCAAACCCAACCCTGAATTTGAAACCAGGGACTCAGGATCTGTCATTTCCAGCAACTGGCACTTACCAACAAGCCAGCAGTGCTGTATACAGTACACATAGTAAAGTATATATATATATTAATTATGACTATTTACATTTTTTAAAACAGATTTTAACTCATCTCTATAATTCATTAGAGACTCATCGAAATTACAGAATCAAAATTTAGCCTAGTGTAACAAAAATGTTGATGATAGTAAAGGTCTGCAAAAGGTACAACATAAAAATAACCACACACACATCTCTGGAGCCCTCACAACCCAGCAGGGAACTTTGAGGATGCCTAGAAACAGATGTTGAGTGCTTGAGGAAGGAGAAAGCAGAGGAGACATTCCACATTCATAATTGGCTCCTATTAGTTACCAATGCAAAACTGCTCACAGCTCATCATTTGCTATGGTTATGAAAGCTAAAAAAACAGTAAAGTAAAATAAATCATACAGTGTTTGCCTGGGTAACAGTGTAACAAAAATTGTGTGTGTAAATGTTCTGAGGCACGTATCAATGACCGCTACACTTGATATGTGTCTAAAATGATATCCAGTCAAAGGCCAGTAGCAGTAAGATTTTATATAAGACAGTAAACAACGCAGGTTTTGTCCATAACAACTGTTTCACGTGCTTTCGAACACATGCACATTAAACTGCACACACATTGCCAAGTTATGATAATTGTTATTGTTCTGATAAAGAAGAAGAGAACTAAGAAAAATAAGCGAGATGATTAGAACAAGGAGGAAGACATGGACAGGTGGAAAAGAAAGAGAAAAATAATTAAATTGTAGGCAATAAAATTACACAGTCAGGAAACCAGGAAACCAGGAAAAGCAGAAAGGGATACAGTTAGGGCTGTAATGACTAATTGCTTTATCTGTCGATTACTGCTTAAATTATTCAGATACAATTTTTATTAACAATACAGGGAATTTTATTTTCGGGAAGTACTTCATAAATTTCACAAAGCTTTTGAAATGAAGTAAACTCATTTTTTGTACTTTAAAGATTCACTGATATACCTTTTGTTTTGCAATTCCTAAACCAATGAACAGAAGTAAATGAAAATAAATTGAAAAACAGAAGACATCATTTCCTTACGTGGATATATTGGACTATGATAAATGGCATTGGTATTTTTAGAAAATAAAAATCATTCAAATGTATATTTCCAGTAAATCCAGTCCACTTGTATCAAAACTTTAATTGGCAAAAAAAAACCATAACCCAGCACACCTACACCAAAAATATTCAATTATTCAATTATTCATCCTAGTCAGTATTACACAATCACACAGGTGGAGGCTTTCTGTCAGTTATAATTACTTATTTAATTCTTATACCAAACTAAAGTTTTAAGTTTAAATATGAACATTTACTAACATTAAATTAAATATGAAATATCTCTAAATATCCAGTTGGCACTGAAGTATAATTGTAGAAGTCCGTTACAATAACCCACTTTCATAGAGACCTGGGTTTGAGCTTTCAAACTGGTTCACATGTCACATGCTAGCATGACTGTTTGTGCTGGAAGGAGGAAAGGCTTCTGCATAACGGATCCCTGGTTACCAATACCCTGTTTTCCCTAGCTCGGGGCACACTGTGCCTGTGTCCAGGTAAATGCAGAGTTAAAATGTAAAGAGAATCAAACATACTTGCCATTAGGACGCCACCAAGTCTAAGCGATCTGTACACCAGACGGATAGCACTTTAAGTTGCATAGATTTAAAAAAAAATTGGCTTCCTTAGGACATATTATATTTCTATCTCCAATAGAAATGATTTCCATTAATTTCAGCAAAGCAAAGAGATTTCCACTCTGTCATTCATTCTTATATGGATTCAGTACCAGGTGAGTCGACTAAGATGAGAGAACCAGATGCCCTGCCAGCTGAACAAACACCTTTCACAATTCCTCTTGCACGAAATTTATCTCTTTCATTTCAAATTTTACCATCATAATGCCCTCATGTTATGCAGGACTGAAGTGGGGGGAAGTGAAAACAAGATCAAGGTCCATGAAAATTATTTACAGTAGTAAGAAAAGGGTTTGTGAACCTTTTAGAATACCTGCATTCAGACTTATTGACTCATAGCAAATTCACCCAAATTATAATAATAGATAAACATCCTCTGTTAATAATTAGCCTCTGTTTATTTCAAATATGTCTATAATTTTACATAACATTTAATTCTTCGAAATATCACCTAAGACACCTAGGGAGGTTGGGTCCTTTTTTGAGTCTTGTTCCTCCTAAAGTTTCTTCCTTATAACATTTTGGGGGGTCTGTCACTCTAGGCTTGCTCAGTTTGAGCTTGGGCTTAAAAGAAGATTATAGAAAATTGTAAAGCTGCTTTGAAACAGTGCTCTATTGTAAGACGTGTCATAGAAATAAGCCTTTGACTTTTGACATTCTATTAAACATATGCATATGCACTGTAAAGTTACAGTCTGGACTGTTAGTGATTGTGTTCCTTAACTTCAAACATATGCAAATATATTAACTTCAAACATCAGGTTTTATAATTTATGACATCAGAGATGTGGGTTGTGAAGGTTCACAAAAGAAAAACAGAGATATGTATAAGAGCACAGACTCTAGCAGACTGTGTTAAAATGAATTATATAAAGGGGTTCTCTGTGATGTGCAAAATCCGTCTTCAGATTTGTCTGCTGTTTTGTTACAGAAGGACACTGAACTGGTTTGCATGATTTGAGCTAGACACTGAATATTTTTGTCATTCTAACATGCTTCTCTGAGAGGTTATAGAGAATACAGTCACTCAACATTATGATGGTGCTTTTGTGATGACTGGGATGAGGGGTGCAGATCCTGCTACACACCATGTGTTCACTGCTGTAATCACTAGCTCCACTTAGCATATTTTTAGCACCATTAGCTTAGCTCATGAATTTCAATTGAGAATTATTTTTCCATTGCTGCTACTTTGGATAGTATCATACATTAAGTATCTCTGTCTATTATCATTAACAGTTATTTACAATAGTTTTGCCATTCACAGCAGCAAAATGTTGCACACTGTAGCTTTCATTCATTATTAAAAGAATTACTTAAGGTGTATATGAAATGATAAGATGTTCTGCATTTAGCCAGTGGTATGAAACTGAATAATGTGCAACGTGATGAATTGTATTCATAACCTAATTGCGCAGCTTTTAGAGCTGAAACTATTGCAACCACCCAAGTTCTACAGTGTACAATGTAAATGATTCACTTTTTGTTTCTATTGTATAGCAACACAAAATTCAATGAAACACATTTCCTTGCACAGTCAAACCTTTCAAGCCTAACAGGGTATTTGTACAGAGTCACAGGACACAGTGTGAGTCAAAATCACAGGCATCGTGGACTTTTCACGTAGGCTTCCAAAAACATTGTTAAGGTTTCTTGGCTTGTCGCCCACAGTTCTGTTTTTTTTTTATTTGGCTATAAGAAATACAACAGTGCTGTGCGAAATTGGTGGCCTGTCTGGGTGTCGTTTGTTGAAGTCTGTGGCTATGATACTGCAGCTATGTTCCCCAGATATCAGAATCACCAATTCATTCTTCAATTACCTGTAATAAACAACAAAATAAAAAAAAATATATATATATCTGTGGTGATAAATTCTGAACCACAAGACATATTGCAGATCTGAAAGAATTTTGTTCTACTTTGATACATGACCACCATCCCTTTAGAATAACTTGCCTTTGATCCAATATGGCGGATTTCAAGATGGCAGCCATGTTCTGGGAATAATAAAAGATAGGCCCCCTCACCCATTACTTGCGTGGGTATTCAGATATGTTATTTTCCCTTTTGTTTCTGAAATAAAAGGGTGTTCTGTGACTTTTGACTGTAAATGTCAGTGTGACTGTAAAAATAAAGTAAATAACAGAAATAGAAGGTGTTCTGAATGGCTTCTTACATCTACCTAAACATTCATCTTTTGTTTCATTTCATGGTAAATTATCATTTAATAATGGTTAACAATGTATTGTAGTGTATTGTATTGTATTGTATTGTATTTAACCTCATAATGCAAGCAGATATAGCTATAAGACATGCACAAAAACAAACAGAATTGTAATGACTGAGACTCTGCTTTTTACAGTATCTCACAAAAGTGGGCACACAGTTTTGCAACTATTTTTCCTCATATTTTTGTAACTATTTTATTCGAAATTTTAATCGGACAACACTGAAGATATGACATTTTGATACAATTTAAAGTACTCAGTATACAACTTGTATAACAGTATACATTTTCAGCCTGCCAGTGATCAGACCATGTGTCACAACACTGTATCAAACTGGATGTCTTCATGTAGGAGAGAAAGAGGATTCTTCCTGAATGTCCCTTCTTCCTCTTCTGCAGTTGCATAAATTTATCTTCATATTGATCTTAGTTACCCCACTGGCACATCTCTATGTCCACTTCAGCTTTTATTAATACACAGTAATATATTTGGAAGAGAAAGTGACTCCTCAACATCAAATCCTGCTGATTCCCATGGAATCTTATGGTTTGGGGCAGTGTAGCCTGTATTCGTACATCTGCCCAATCCACCATCCTCCTAAGGTAAGAATGATGTAATTTATTGGTATAGTTATTTTTGTAGATATGCCTATTATTAGTGTTGTACAGTCCCCAACAGGCATACTTCAGTAAAATGTAACATACCTTTCTAAGAAATTACATAAGCAATGGTGGAAAAAAACATGACAAAGTTGCTCTAGTAGAAACATCAATATTTTCTTACTACAATCTGAAGAAAGATTTATTTTCTTATGTGTTACTTATTTGTTCATTATCCTTATTTATAACTAACATAATCTGTCTTAAAAAATATGTCCATATCCTGCATACACCGTTTATGAGTGTAGATAAAGTTAAACTCCAAAACTACACTGCACCTAGTAATACTATGTCAAAACATTAACAACAATATTTGTAATGCACTAATTAATACTTACTATTTAAAAGGAGAGCATGTGCTGACAGGAAACAGTTGCAGCAATCAATACGTGCAATTTCATAAACTGTTTTTTTTTATAAACAACAATGGCTAATATTTTAGACAGTAACAATGGTGCCCAAGTGCAATTTCACTTCATCAACGTGAAAGTAATCTTGTTAAAATATAGCAAATTCAAAGTTAGTTAGAAAAGTTTAGCATAGCTGTTGCTAAAGCAATTTTGAGTAATTCATGCTTGGTAGTCGTTACTGGTATCATTTTACTGCCTCTGGTTTTTGCTGTTTTCTTGCTATCTGGCCTTTATCTTACATGTTGCCTAAAGCGAGAAGGACATATTTTCAATATAAAGCCAGACATACATTAAATGTTATCCAGTTTGAGTTATTTAATCCACCTACAGACATATCTGAATAAAAGAAAAACCTAAACACAAACTACAGCTCTTCTGTTCAGCTTACTTTAGACTGTGGACCTCTTCAAGGCCATGTTCATTCATCAAACCGAACATTTAATGCAACTATATAAAATTGCAGTAGCAGAAGGAGTTGTTAGTGAAGCTCAGAGAAGTATAGGTAGCAGACAGGACTAATACTCCAATATTTTGCTGACTCCCTCCTTACCTGCATGCCCCTAACAACTTTGACCAGTAAAGATGAACCCATCTCCGAGGAGACTGTCAAGGGCTTTGTCTGGGTGGCCCTCTGTCATCAGACCAATAGCTGAAGTATACTGCTTTGAAGCCAGTTGTTGGTTTGGGTGACAGAGAGCCATTGCTCAGTTTTAGGCAATGC
Source organism: Parotocinclus haroldoi (assembly GCA_034779995.1). Classification (NCBI taxonomy): domain Eukaryota; kingdom Metazoa; phylum Chordata; class Actinopteri; order Siluriformes; family Loricariidae; genus Parotocinclus; species Parotocinclus haroldoi. Next base: position 2,920 of record JAUZST010011435.1, on the reverse strand, counting down.
ATTTGGAGGTGGATGGATCCTTGTTTGTGTTTGCACAGAGACTGTATGACTCCTTCCAGTGGTGACAGAAACAGAAGGTAGATGACATAACACATAGCCACACCCTGCCTCCGAAGTAACATACATGTTGCGCCTTAACCATTTCTAGCCACATTTTTTGAACAAATCTTCCCATCTGGCATGAATGATACAAATAGCCATCTCTATACTTGGGACACAAAGTATTCCCCCAAGATTTCTGAATGGCAGAAGTAGTGTTGTAGTAACTAAAAGTTGTAGTAGAGTCTGGTCTCAGTATCAAGACCACTAATAAGCGGTCTTGGTCTTGTCTCTGTGTCAAATTAATTGGGATCTTGTCTTGTCTTGGAGCAAGGTGGATGACAAATTGTTATTGAGGCCAGTACCTGCTCCCCTCATTCATTTTAAAATCAAGCATTTTATTTTGAATCGTCTTGGTGCCTGCTTGCTTTACTTGACCATGTCTGCAAAATATGCAAGAATTATGGTTTTGTTTACACATTTAATATTATAAATATAATGAATGTTGTTGGCCATATTCAGTTGACTTTATGTGGTGACTTCTGATTAAGTTTGACAGAAGAAGGGAAGCAATCATTTGCTTCAAAAGTTTAGTTCCAAAAAAACTAACAATGTTTGACTAAGACTGTAATATCATAACAGTTAATAATACTTTTAGGCTATACATACTTTACAGTTATACAGTATTTTAAATATGTTGTTGTTTGTTTGTTTTCATTTTCTTTTTCTCTGCTCTAGAGGTCTTAACTAGGCAGAAGTACAATCACACCTGACACACAATTCTCTCTCCATTCTGTTTACTCCCACATGTCTTTTCCTCCCAGGGTATATCCCTAAGTCTCAGAGGACTCCAGCACTGTTCAGGCAGGTGTGCTGGGGTTTCAGAGAGTGTTGACATTTCAGTGGAGACTGCTACCAGATGAATGTGAATTAGGTGTTCTGGTTTCCATAGGTCCACGGCAATAGAAATTGTAGTACAATATACCAGCCTTTATTCAAGGGGATACCCATAAATTCTTGGTTGATTCAGGATGACCCTCTGCCATTAAAGTAATGCACTAAGGTTAGTATTGGTGGTGAAAGTGTTGTGTATTTGTGCTGATATGAACTTAACCCTCTTATTAACTCATGATATAAGAGTCAAATGCATAGAACAAAGGTGCCAACTTTTCCTGCCCAGTAACCATGGGGACCAATTGGCTAGGAATTTCCCAAATGGCCAGCAATTTAGGACTGAATGGGTCCCTACTGACTCCCCATTTACATTCAGTCATTTAGCAGACCAGAATTATCCAGAGCAAATTAATAGATTATACATTCAAAGTAATTATGGATTGAGGGTGTTGCTAAAAGGACCCAAACAATGGCAGCTTGGCATTGTGGACCTTCTGGTTCATAGTGCAGTAATTTAACTGCTAAGCCACCCATCTACAGGTGACGTACAGGTTCTATGAAGACTGGGCTAGATGCCATCACAAGTTGTGGCGCAGGAATAAAACTGTAGAGGCTTGTTAAACTGCAAGTTGATCTTTAAAGCTCTTTAAATGGCTGGATATATCAGTCTCTTGAAACACCACACTGAAAAGCCTCCTAGTGTGGGGAAGAAAATAATAGCTAAATTATGGCAATGGGGGCGATAAAAGAATCCCACTGTTTTTGAAATAGCTTAATAGGTTTAACTGAGGAACAATTGTGCAAAATCTAATTCGATGTGATATGCCTACCTTTTAAAATGTATTCAGTGGGTTGGATGCAGCCTGATTTTTGCTTGACCATGAATTTGACCACTTTTAGTAGATTTATTCTCATCAAAGTTCAAGTTAGTGTAAAGGCTTGTGACTCGTAAATGACAAATCTACACACACACACACACACACACAAGCACATTCATCTTAGCATCCTGGCAGGGACTTTACATAGACATAATGATTACTGTGGCTAATTTATGTTACTCCACCACCTACCTATCTAACCTCAACCTCAGTAACGGAAGGCAATTATTTTTACTCTTTTAATCAAAAGAAAGTTGCAGTTTTTACTGTATGAATCAGTGAAAGGTGCCCACAATGTAAAAATGTCAGTTCTTTCAGTCCTTGTGGGAACACATCACACACAAGTGCACACTCACAGACTAAGTTATAGTGAGTATGTCTAAAGAATTTTTTCAGACTTGAGTCATCGAGACTTCTTGGCAGTGAGAGAACCTCTGCATGCACACAAAAAACTGTGCCAAGCAGTATTTGGTCAATATTGCCCTTGAACATCAAACTACACCCTAATCAATTCAAATTAATTGTTTGATTAGGATGTAGTTCCTGTACATAACTAATGGGCACATACTTTTCATGGCTAGGTACATTTCTCGCTTAAAAAATTAAAAACTATTTATCTAATTTATAACTTCTAAATATGTACTGCCATTTTAACTGAAACTATTATTTTGAATAACCAAAACTATATGTGCATGTGAACACAATTTTGCAAATAAAATTGAAATACACTTGAAGATATAACTACTTTATGGGAACACAGGTGGTGCAGCAGTCTAGTATGTTAGCCCAACATTGTAGGGGTTTGGGTTCAAGCCTCGGCTGTGCTCTTTGCCAGGTACGTCGGAGGAGACACCTATCCAGCCCTGCAATAAAGTTACGTCCTATCTGGGACATGCTTTTGTCTGAAATCTGTGTTCTCCAGGGATATGCATAGAAATCCTCGATTCTAACCAAAAAACACAACTTTACAAGGTGAAGCAGATGGAAACTGAATGCATGACTGTGTACCAGGAAAGCTACTTAAATGCAACATATACAGTCATGGCCAAAAGTTTTGAGAATGATACAAATATTAATTTTTACAAAGTCTACTGCTTCAGTTTTTATAA
>JAUZST010011434.1:0-11917 GCA_034779995.1 Parotocinclus haroldoi | reverse complement strand
ACTGTTACACATGGGTTTAGCAACAAGTGGTTTGATATCTTATGTTGTTGAGATCAGACTGCAGAGACAATCATGTTTCTTCAACAAGAAAAAAGAGGATTTTATCAAAACACTTCATTTTAAGAAATTTAGAATTAAACGGAACAGAATGAAGCAGATTTTTATCAGAATAGCAAAGAATGGCTTTAAATATGTTAGCATACAAACTAATAGCACACTTGCATTATTTCTAAATCGTGCAGAGACATTTCAAATGAAGTGTGGGATAGAGTGAAGTGAAGGAGGAGGTGACCTCTGTTCACTGTGCATTTGGGACCTTTTCGATGGGGTCTAAGTTCATTTGACATGCTCACATATGCAAAAGAATCCACGATTCAATAGTCTCAATGTGAAATCACCCTAAAAAAAACTGAGTTTGAGTCATTTAAAATTAAGTATATGTAAATACATCCTAAGATGCCCCACACAGTGTGAGTTTAGAATGCAAACTCATCTCCACTCAAACAATTTGGACATCGAGTGGTCAGTTACAATTTAACTTTAGGGTCAGGAACATTTGAGGTGCCACTATTATAGGAACTTTGGACAATAAGGTGTTGTCGCTACGACTTGTTTGAAATTTGTCAGTGCAAATCCCAATTCTGTCGAATGCTGCAAATAGAAATCCTCCCTTGCTGTGTGAATGTTGAGAGTTTTCATAGTAACTTCTGCATTTTGTACAACTTTGAACTTTTTTCAGAGCCGCGACAAGCTATTTGCTCATATCACCCAGGACCCATCATTTAATGACAACTGAAATGAGAAAGTAAATTAGGCCTGGTGGTTGGAACTCGTTTTAGCTCTGCAGATTGGAAAGTGAAAGATCTGGGGAAGGAAAAATGCCGACACAGAGCCCCGAGGTGTTTGTAAGCTTAGCTAGGAAACTTTTGTTCTCCGCGCGTACTGCCGCTCCAGGGTGTAGGGGCTTTACCTGTCGAAAAGGAAGTATTAGTGAATAATTCGCTCACACATTTCATTCTGCACGTGGCTGTGAACAAACAGGGATCTCTGATTAACAGTTTTAATTAGGATACGAACGTGATGAACTCCGACAGCCTCCCGACACGGTGCAGACGAATAAATCACTGAGCCAGAGTTCGCAGAGCCTTGGCCTGTGGCGGATGAGCAGCGTAGCTTCTTCACGCTCCTCTGTCTCACATCGTTTATTTTCTTTCTATTTTAAAATGTATTCCATCTTCTTTGTATCTGTCTCATTTTTTTTACTGCTTCCTCTTAATCTATCCTGCTGCTCATCCTGCATATGTTGGGACATATGGCCTGTTATTTGGGTTCTGCATGAGTTCTCTCCTGTGTTTGCCACTTGCCCTTGTGCCAAGCCTGTGGTCCATGTTGCTAGTGGGATACTGAAATCGTGACTCTCTCCAGCCACTAACGATATGGATCTGTGCAAAAGTCGAACAGGTCACCATTGGATCAGACATACAAGTGTGTTAACAATGTTTTAATCACCATATATAACTATTAAGATATAACTATCAGCCTCTGTATTTGAATACAACCCGAAAATAATAGACAATAATAGACATAAGGGCTACAATGGCTAGTGTACTGCTCACAACAATTAGGGGATACTTCAAAATAAAATTATGTCCTATAATGAAATATCCCTTAATTTTTGTAAATTAGTGTAACCTCTGCTCACACTCACATCTGGCAGCTGTCAGTTTCATTGTACTGTCACAAGTTTGATCTGGAATAGTCTTTTTTGGAGGGGTAGCAGGAAAGAAACCACTTTTTCAGAACTGTGAATTATACTAAAGCTCACAAAGATTGGAATGAAGATAAGAAAAGGGAAAAGAGTATTATGGAGTGACGAATCCAGTCATCGGCCATCTGTTATACAAGATCATTATGCCATTGCTAAAACAACAAGTCTAATGGTGGGCTTAGACTTTTGCACAGTACTGTATGTCAAGATCTTCTTCCATCCACTGAATCATCCACTGATTTGCTTTTAGTTAAGCCAGTCTAATGGTGGATGAATCTGAACAATTGTTCGAGCTTGGAAAAACCAGCTCCGACACATCCAGCTTTTCAATACAGTCTAGTATGTCACTCGATTAGTTTTGACAAGACTTTCCACCTGTTTCCTCTAATTTATCCTCCTTATAATCAACCATTACCTTTAAAAGCAGTTCTACCTCATTAGCCGTCCAAAGCAAACAGTCTGGCTACATCCCAAACCACTTTTAGCCTACAGAGTAGTTACACCATCAGCGGTATTGTTGTATTTTGACATTTTGATTTAGTACGCAGTATTTTGGGTTGAAGTCTCCAACTTGGTTGTCGTCACTCGGCTTGCTTGCTTACTTGGCACAAACCACATCAAGCTGTGTGGGGGAAAATAGCAAAGCTGCTGCCTCAGGTACATTTACATGCAGTATGAATTAAATCAATGGAAATCTTTTGATATTTAAATGAGCGTGTCTGAAAATACCCCTGTGCCATCCATTTACAAGGTCACACCCAGAGGTGGGTAGGTACTTTGTTACTGTACTTAAGTATCTTTTACGTATCTAGCTTTTATTGATTATATCTTTAACGTCTGGCTCTAGGGCCAAATGTGGCCTGTGGACAGAGTTTAATTGACCCACAGCATCACTTGGAATGACAGTATGTTAAAAATATTCCTGTCATCTGATGGTAGCAACAGTACGTAACTGACCAGAACAGAAACTGCTCAAGGTCCAGGTACAAGGACTAGTTGTATAGTATTTATTTTTGTCTTTAGTTGATTTTATGACTTAATAAATATAAGGCTTACTTTGTTATTGAGTTTCATAGGTCTGGTAATGCGTAGTAACCGAGTAATAAAATACAGTTTACCTGTAACTGAGAAACACTGATGGAAAACACGACATGTTTTAAAGATGCATTGTTATGGATAAATAATTTACATCCAAAAATAATCTGCAGCAAATGATGGTATTTTCTAATATCCTAAGAATTTACTGTGCTAAAATGAAAAAAAAAAAAATACTGTTCTGTACATTGGTGTTTTTCACATTGTGACTAAAGTGTTTTTAAAAAAAATAATATATTTGAAAAAAAGTGTGGCCCTTAAGTATTTTAAGCAGGTCCTTTCTGGCCTCCTTTAGACACCCCTGCTGTAACTTAATATTTTTAACTTTTTCGTACCAAATTTTAAAAGGAAAGTGGGCTTTTCAAATGCTTTTTAAATAAGTAATTTTACTTTATTACTTTACACCCACAAGTCAAATTTATTTCTATAGCACTTTTTTACACTGGACCATTGTCTCAAAGCAACTTTACAATATTATATGATCTTAAAAGGCCAATCCCAAACTGAGCAAGCCTAGGCTGACAGTGGCAAGGAAAAAACTCCCTAAATATAGAAGTAAGAAACCTTGGGAGGAACCAAGACTCAAAAGGGACCCGACCTCCATGGGTGGTCTAGATGTAAGCAAATAATGATAATTCAATAGAATAATGTAAAAGATTTGAGATATTGAGTTCTTGGGGATACATTGTCTCTTCATAAGTGAATGAAACATGCACTTTTATGTTTTTGCTTTAGTAAAATATTTAAACCATACGTCAACTTTTACTTAAAGATAATTTTTAAATCAGATTAGAAGTACGTTTATTTACACAGGTGGGACTGTGGTGGCCTAGTGGTTAAGACACTGGACTATGGACCAGAACGTCCCACCTCTGCCACAGTTGGGTCCCTGAGCAAGGCTCTTAACCCTCAACTGCTTGGATTGTAAGACTGTATGAATTGTAAATATAAATGACATAAGTATAAATTTAGGTAATGAACTTGTGTTCAATAGACACCATTGCACATCATGTATATCTTTCTATATACTATTTCTGCACTTTTTAATGCACCAGTTATAAATGGTATTAGAAAAATTTGGGCTTGAAACGTTTAAGTTCACGTTAGATCATAATAACTTAATCTGCTTGTTACAAGTTCATTACAACATGCAGATGCATCTTATTAAGGTTGCTTGTGCTTAATTCAATTAAAACACCAATGAAACAAGTCATTTGACCAAAGGTAATGGTAACAGAGCTTTCAGAGGCGAAATTAGGTTTGAGGAGGAATGGTTTGTGAATAACACACTTGGCTTAAAATAGATGTGACATTTCCTTAAGAATGCAAATGAAGTTGTAGCCTCAGCGTATTTCTGCTGCTCCTCATAATTGTGTCGGCTTTTCAAAGAGCGACTTAGCAAGTGACGTAATCAACGTAGATGATCCCAGGCTGGATTTGGTTACCGCTCTGCTTTGATCTGACCCAGAGTCATCAGACATTCCCCATGTACGAAAGGAGAATTGAACTAATGACATGAGGCTGTAAGGCCAGCAAGCTTGAGCCGTTCTGCTTCAGCCATGGGGCTTTAAATAGAAAAGTCTCTAAAGTCGCAGTCATAGCCGCTGTGGTGTGCTGGTGAAGTTCTGGCGGGAGACGAGCTACAGAAGTGTGTATGGTTAGTGACTGAGTGTCGAAGGAACTCAGACGCCGCTATTGTGTGGTCATGGGTTTGGGGCCTGGTATTTTCAAGCTTTTTAGGAGTGCTACTCTCCTCCTCGGGGCAGAATGCGACCTCTGAAGTGGTCAGAGTGGTTTCTTCCCACTGAGCACTGGAAAAAATACAGGGATTTCTATCTGCAATGCCGTCCTTTCTCCCCCCTCGCCATCCCTGAATAACGCTTCAGTGACTCGCCATGCTGACAAATACAAGGAAAAAGAGTGAGGGGAGGCCACAGAGCCCTCTTGATGTTCAAATAAATAAGTTTGACATTTTGAATGGCTTGGGGAGTGTAAACATAGAGGCACAACTTTCAGGACGTCGTCTCTTTTTGATGTTCCTGGCTTCAGCATGACTTTGGCCGGCGCTGATTAATTTGAGCTAAGGCGGATCTAATGAAGTGCTGCTCTGCTGGTTATCTTCGTGCTTCTGCTTGTCGGGATCTTTGGGCAATTGTAGAGCAACTTCACCAAGCAGACAGAAGTCTGTCTCCAGCTTGAGATGCAGAAAAAGGATCTGTGACCCAACATTTTTTTTCCTCCTTTGCCAAATGAGCCCATACTAAGTACCCGTGCTGTGATTTGTTACCCTTCTTGTCATGGAACCAAACAGGCATTTATAAGTGCAGCTAGACACAGTGCAGACCATTTAAAAATAAAAAAAAAGAAAATTGTAGGATGCAAGAATATTGCTTATAGAATGAGCTCCCTCATTAAAAAAGTAAAAAAAAAAAAACCAATGAAATATTCAGAACTTGGATGTTCACAAGGATTATGTTCTGGTCTGTTTAAATCCAGGACACAAAATTAAAAAGTCATTAGATAAATATTTACAAAATCATCAGTTATATGGTGTTTCTATTGGAATGTGGAAATCATGTAAAATGATTTAACAATTATTTTTTAATTATTTAATAATGTAATATTATAACAATATTAATCAAATAAAATGATTCTTAAATAATAATATTAATATTAATATAATTTTTAAAAAATATTTAATAATATTAATAATAATTCAATTTTAATAAATAAATAATAAAAAAAATTAATAAAATAAATAAATAATTATAATAATGTATATTACTATATGCATATTAATTAGTAACCAAGTAACCATTTTTCATTCAAGACATGCTGTAAAAGATTTAAATTCTGAGCCTTATTTTACTCACATCGCCACATTTTTGACCAGAAAGTGAGACTGAAAACTCAAATAAATCAGAGATTAACATTGAAAAAAATTGAACTGAATGCAAAATGCAATTAGTTTGCAAATTTTCAGGCGCTGCAGTAAACTATTCTGTGTTATTCGTGTTGCTGTCCAGTGTCAAGCACTTTTTACAACGGAGCATTGTCTCAAAGCAGCTTTACAACATTAAATTATCTAAATATAAAAGGCCAGTCCCAAATTGAGCAAGCCTAGGGCAACAGAGGGAAGGAAAAACTGCCTGAATGGTGAAGGAAGAAACCTTGGGAGGACCAAGACTCAAAAAGAGACTGGTGTGTTTTGCTAGACAAATGTATCTAATTAAAATTACTAAACCTATAGAGCCGTCATGGCGGCAGCACAGAATAAGAGATTCCTGGCTCGCTCATGACCCCGGACTCCACCTGTGTGTATTTCTCCACTCTGGTTTCCTCCTACATTCCAAAAACTGGCATTAAGTCAATCGGTCGACCCGGTGCGAGTGCGCTTGAAGAGTATCGTTGTATTCTCACTCCTGTCACAAACAGCCGCTGGTGGTGATGCGACGTTAAATAAACGAAGAAACAAACACGTTCAGAACACGTTCAGAAAACTGTGCCGTCACATGTAGTATTATATAACAACAAAAGGGCCTTAGGGTTGTTCAAATTTAGCATGCTGTGAAAGATCATGAAAGGAAGAGCACTGAATAGATGAACAGCTTGATCGCGTATCATCTGACTGACTGTTTACATTGATGAAACTCAATTTTAAAGCTCCGATTCCCAGCGCATGAATCTACCCCTTTTGAATGGGTGTTGCTTTTGGAATGCACGGAGGGTTTGCGAGAATAAAAGAAACGGTTAGGTCTTTTCCTGAAATTTTCGGATCAGTTTTCTGTAGCACTAGAATTAAGCAAATTACCTTGTCATTCTGTCTGTGACTTTGATAGCTGCATAATGTTTTCCAGAGGGGAAAAAAACGATGAATATAAGGAGAAAGCTTTGAAAGCAGGACATGGCATTTAGGGAAAATGGGGTGGGGGTGGGGGTGGGCGCTTTCTTGCTGGAGAATGTTAAAAGACATTGTGCAGGCTCTTTTAATAAAAGCCTACATGCATCGGGATAATGGTCCATTTATACAGAACCAGATCTCAAGGATTTTTCTCTAGCACATCAATGCAAAGATGTTTTCAGCGCACTAGGACCTGATATACACACTGTCACTTAAAGGGAATTACCTTGGTTATAATAACCGATGCTTTGTGAAATTTTTAAAGCGTGCTCTCACACTGTTCTAACTGCGTTGGAAAAATAAGGAGGATAAAGCCACTTTTTGTTAGTGGAGTATGTTACGAAATGTTCTGCCATCACAAAAACCTGGGATGCAGTCATGGAATTCTCTTTAATTGCGCCGCATGCCTTTAGGTGGTCTAACCTCAGGTCAGTTTCAACTTTCCTTTACAATGAAGCTGCCAGCAAAGCCGTATTAGCAGTTCAATGAGCTTGCAGTCGGGATGAAGGGACTGATTAAAAAACAACTGGCAATCAGGCCAGGGTGGATTCATCTAAACCTGAGTAGAGAGCCTCCTCTTGAGTTCTCATGATCAGTGAGAAAATGAGTTTGTTAAGCTCCTGATTGTGCTGCTCTTTAGAGCAAGGGTCCGCTCTCGACTTTATGGAAATGACTCGATGTCTCACGGGGCTTCTCCTTGTTGACCTGTTGGTTTGAGTCATGCTCGTCCTGTCATCAGAGAAACTGGGTGATTGAGAGAACTAGAAAGAAGTGCTTCTTTTTTCCAAGCCTCTTCTCGTCGGAGTAAATGAAGAAGTCGCGGTGGAAAGAAGGACCATGCCGTAGGCCAAACAGGCGCTTCAAGAGGGGATAAAACACATTCTTTGAAGTGGGCTAAAACAGTGAACTACATTCCATCAAATGATGGGAATCGATTTGTTGAGTTGTAGCATGGTTAGTTTTTTTGGTGCGCCAAAACGGACAGAAGCCAAAATTCATTACACAACGGTGCACTCATTATGGATCTACATTTGATTTCTACAAAACTATTCCAATGTATAAAATACAAAACCATTTTTACCATTAAGACATTGGTGCTCGTTCTGCACAGCTGAACCAGTGGAGCTGTATAAGATAAGACCCATGTTTCCTCAGCAGCTGTTACTCATTGCCTCAGTCATTGTGGGCTGGGTGACTGTATTTTGGTCCAGAGGGGTGCTCCAAGATGCTCCAACACCTTAATTACAATAGCATCTGTGTTTCCACGTATGTACATTTGTGCTCCATTCATTCCATTCAGTCTCCCTGTCCCAGCTTCTGAAAAATCCTCACAACTCACAGCATGATGATGTTCCCATAACCTTGTTCCACTGTAAAGATGATATTGGGCAGGATATGCCACACAGTGAGTGCTGTCCTCCGGACATGATGCTTAGATTTGACTGGTTTCCTCAGACTAGTGTCTTGATGCACCGATGATTGACCTTCTAGACGTTTCTCCCATCTGCACACAGGACCTTTGGAGCCCAGAAAGAATGACCATTGAATTCTTGATCACCTCTATTTCCAAGGTCCTTCTCCCAGTTTACTTACTCTCTAGAAAGAGTCCTGGTTACAAACTTGTTTCTAATTAAACTTTGGGCTGCTGTGTTCTTGGGAACTTTCAGTGCAGTAGAACTGTTTCATAGCTTTTCTCCAGATCTGTGCACAATCCTGTCCCTGAGCTCCACAGGAAGTTCTTTCCTCCTCAGTTTGTTTTTTGCTCTAATTTGCATTGTTAGCGTTGAGACTTAATACAGGCAGGCGTGTGTCTTTATAAATCATGTACAATCCACTTGATTTACCACAGGTGGATCCAGCCAAGCTGTAGAAATATGTAACTTTTACTTTTCATTCCACCAGACATAATGCTTCTACTATAAACAGAATGTTCCATTTTGGTTTAATTCACACACAAACCATTTTTTAGAATAGCCATGTTGAGTCTGCAGACAGTCAGCAATGTTCTTTTTGGAAAGCAGTGGCTTTCTCTAAGCAAACCATTATTGTTCAGTGTTCTCCTGATGAACATTGTTACCAAATGTGATACCGAGGCACCACAGTGGCGCGGTTGATCCCGACCCAGGCTGGTCTTTGCGGTCCATGTGGAGTTTGCATGTTCTCAGGTACTCCAGTTTACTCCCACATTCCAAAGACAACTGTGTTATGTTAATTGTTTTGTTTATGTTAATTTTGTTAAAGTTAATTTCCAAAATTCCCCTTTGGGTCCCTACGATGGATTGGCTCCTTGTCTAGGGTTGTTCCTCTGTCTCCGATTAGGCTCTGGCTCTCCATAATAATGACTAGGATATGCAGATAAGACAATGAATGAATAAATGAATGAATGAATTAATGAATATGGATAGGTTTCTCTTACTACAGACTTTTTGTGCTTCTGGACTCTCTGCTTCTTTTTGTATCCTGTTTAGACCTGGTTTCTCTCAAAGGAGTATCGATACCAAGTTATGAAATTGTAATTTTAGTTTTCCTAAACCAACTATATAGTGATATATTGGTAGAGGTTAAGCTCTAGTCCTCTTTTAGTTGCATAAGGGTTAATACAGTATTGAGCAGCATGTGGGTTGTAACTATTCATTTCTGTTACTAATCCTATAGCTCGTCCCTGTAAAAGAAAAAAAAACACATGAAGATTCAGTCTTGCTTAATGAGCTCTGTCTTCATCACAGTGAATTGCCAATCATGAGCACTTCTGCTTGTGCTAATGAATTCTCTTATGAAGATGAGTCTGTTTAAAAAAAAAGTGTGAAGGAGCAGCATACAAAAGAACAAATTATGTTTCTTCTATTTTATCCTTCCTGTTGTTGTGTAGATTTGTTTTAGATTTTAGAAGATGTATTGAACAAAAGCAGTCAATTTGCATCTGGTGCCAGTTCAGGGCAGCATCACTGTATGCGAGTCATTTCAAATGAGATGATGTCATTTTCCAGAATAAATAATATGCCATTAGTCATAACCATTTGATTTGCCTTAAACACACTTATGATTGGCAGATTGAAAAGAAAAATTGTCATACAGAATGAAAAATGAAATAATTATTGCTAGGAAGAAGTTGAATATGAATAAGTCCTACAATCTTATGAACAAATCTTGCTGCCCAAACTGATGTTTTGACTTTCGAAATGAAACATTTGCGATGCGACAAATACTTCTGAAATGCACGTGTTCATTTTTAAAACAGGAAAGTCTGTGTGTGCGTTTTGTCAACTTTCCAGATGCTCCACTGTCAAATGTAAGTTTGCGTCTTGGAGTTGCATTCACTTTTATTTGGAAGAACTTTGTAAACAGTCTGGTGTTATTCTGTAGTATGTAATTACAGTATAGGTAGGAGGGCAGGCCGAGGAATTGTTGCACATTCGTTGTGTGTGGGTAAGCATTATCCTGCTATGAGAGGCAACAGGTGGCTGCAGGATGCTCTGCTCATGTTGACGATAGGACTCAATGACAGGACACGTAACTGGACCTGTGACAACAATTTTCTTGCTGCTAAGCACCTGGAAATGGTTCAGACAGAGACCAGTAGTGGAGATAGTGGTCCAATGATGCTCTCCCTCTCAAAGTCTATCAGCCGGTCTAGTTGCCATTTGTATGTTCTACACCTTATTTCTACACCCATTCTCTATTTTATCAGGTTCAATTACTGTGTAGAAGCACTTTGTAATTTTGAAATTACAGACTGTGGTCAACTTGTTCATCTACATAATTTTCTCCCCCTTACTCTGTTCATTAATGGTCAGGACCAGCACAGATCAGGTAAAATTCTGGATGGTGGATCATTAAAACAATTTTTGCAGCTGTACCCAATAAAGGTTTTGGTGAGCGTATGTGTTTATGCAAATAGATAATATAATACAGGATGGACTGTGTGGTGTCACTTATTCATAGCTGTGCTGATGTTAAGTTTATGGTCACCATGTTATTTATTTTAATTCCCTGCAAATGACATTTTATACTTTTAGAAAATCAAGAATATCTGTCACCAGGATACCAAACTGTTGCATAGTAAAGTATATATAAGGATTGAGAATGATGATATGGATGGATCTGGTACCTGCTGGTATCAACCTGCAGCTCCGCAGCACCCCCTTTACTCTACCTGGTGCAGAAGCATGGGGGGGGGGGAGAAGGTGCTGGCCATGGGGGTCCATGTAGAGACATATAAGTATTTTCTCTGGGGGCAATACCTCTGTTATTTTAAGTTCCAGGTGCTGATGAATGGTGGTTTGGGTGAATTATTGTGGGAGTGAGGCAGGGTTTAATTAGTCCAGGTGTTTTTTTTATGGTGCAGGGGTGTGTGTGTGACTGCTTCAGGCATGAAGATGTTGGATGGAGGCAGTGGTGGACAGTTTTACTTGGTTTAGTGCTAGTTTTCATGGATGACTCATTCAACAGATCAGAACTACTGAACAGAAGGATTTGAGTTTAAATCTGCACCCGTAAGCACAGCTTTAACCCCTCAGCTGCTCAGTTGAAGGTCGGTCTGGAAAGAACTTCTGCTAAATGCTGTCACTGCAAAAGTCATACTGCCTTATAATATTGTCCATAAAAAAAAGAAATGCAAGTTTCTTCCACCTGGATTATTTTGTCAGAATTAATCAGAGCTCTAAAGTGCTTTAAATTGAGCAATAATTTTACTGATTGAAACACGTGCAAGTCAACTGGAAGAGTCACTAATGGCCAGCAACCTTGGATTAAATTAAAATGTGGGAATGGAGGATTGAAATTTGGACGATATGCATCATAAGTATTTTAATTATAGAGCTCTGTCTATGCCTCCATTATTAATTGTCCAAAGCATAATGATTTATCATGGTCTTATGGTCTTGGAAAATGATTATTAATTTTCTGGATGAATTTACCTGAGTGTCGACAATACTGTTCTAAGTGAATGCATAAAGTCAGAGAGAGAGAGACAGAGAGTGAGAGTGAGAGACAGAGACACAGAGTGAGAGAGAGACAGAGAGTGAGAGAGAGAGGGAGAGAGTGAGAGAGAGACAGAGAGAGAGAGACAGAGAAAGTGAGAGAGACAGAGAGAGAGAGAGAGAGAGAGAGAGAGAGAGAGAGAGAGAGAGAGAGACAGAGAGAGAGAGAGAGAG
>JAUZST010011433.1:0-11918 GCA_034779995.1 Parotocinclus haroldoi | reverse complement strand
ATAGTATATAAACAGTAGGGGAAAATAAGCATTTGTCGATCATTTGTTTTCTTGTTGTCACCTACAAGAAAAACTACAGGCATCTCCAATTTTTGTAGTCAGGAAAACTTATAACCACCATGACTTGGTGACCGCTAAGAAGGGTCACACAAAAGAATATACCTTTGTAGTATATTAGCATTAAACTCCCACACACACACACACATATACCGTGTTCCAACACCAAGAATATATAAGTGGATATGTAACAAATCCTCAGTGTTCGAAACTCATGAAGTCGTTGAGATCTCCAAAAGACAAAAATCTCTCTTGTTGGGGTCTTGCTGGTGAATGGGGACATTGTGCTCTTTAGAGTCCATCAGGAGCCAAAGGTAGAATGGTCCAGGTCCCAAACAGCAGGATATATAGCTGGCTTGGAAGTCTGCTCCTAACAAAACAGCCAATTTAGCTGAGCAGAACCAAACCATAAACCATCGTGCTAGCAGGTAACCCAACAGTACACCTTATAACAAATCGTCAAAATGGGTAAATGTCAAAATGTAGGTAAAACCAGTACTCACACCAGCATAAGAAACAAAATGCTTTCTGGCTAAAGGAGACAGGTAGGTTCGGGGGAGTGTACGTGCTGTCCAGCCCTCAACTACTTCCTGTTCCGGTGTTATTCTTATCTTGCTACTGCCTCCAGTAATTAGTCATTTAGAGTTATAGCCCCTCTGGAGGCCTGAAATTATAATGCAAGTAACACTTATCTTTCATAATATTCAAAAACAAACAAAACAATACCATTGTGACCATGATTACAAACTTGAAAGTTCTGCAGAGTATCACATTACGTATTTCCCCCACTTGTTTTCTTCACAAATAGAAACGTTGTCGAAATGCTGCAAAACTCGGCATGCAGTTAACGTCTCAGGCATGATTACATGTGTGGTCTGGTTAAACGCAGGGTCTTGCTGCCCTATAAAAACACTCTCAAATGCTACTTTTGGGTAGTGTACCTCTTGGTGACTGATCATTGACTGCTAGTCATGCCTTTACGATTTGGCAGACTTTGAGAGGAGTTTGAGATCTGACCACGGTCAGGTTGGTGAGTGCTGCAATCTTGCCATTACTGCAAAATGACACACTGCCCCAACTGCTGGTGTGATGATCTAGGGAGCTATCGCATACCGCAGCTGGTCACCCCTGGTATTGATTTCAAAGACAACAACAGCTCAGTGATTTGCGCAGGACATCCTGCAGTCACGTGTTGCCTTGTGGCAGGGCTTCCATATTTTTTTGCAGTAAAATGCTTTTCCACAAACAGCAAGGGTTCCCCACCAATATCCCTTCCAGATTGCAACAATTCCTTGGTCTGCCCAGTCACCAGATATATTGCAAATCAAGCATTTAGAGGACCAGCTGGGATACCTTTGGCAGCCTATGAGCACGGATGATCTACAAGCCCAGATGCAACATCTGTGAGGAAATAATTATGCCACAGGATACATTAGGGAACCTTTTTGCCTACATTGCCTACCTGCTTTCATCTTGTATCCTGGTTAAAGGTGGCTAAACAAAATATTCTTTCAAATATGTAGTTTTCCCAAAAACGCATATCTCTGGCGTCTAATATTGTCACTTACATACACCGTCACATTCGTACACCGCATTCGTACCTAAAGATGATAAAGCAGCAGCTTGTATTACCATTGCAGGGTTTATGTAAATACTCTGACAATGCAATCCATAGTTATAATAATACAGTAAATAATAAAATATTTTGAAAATTGCTCCCTGTAGTGCAAGGGTGGGAAAATTCTGTCCATTCCTGCCATGTGTATCCTAAAGGTCCCCTATCTATCTTCCTAAGCTATTTTATCCATTATGGTTTGTTGAACCCTCCCCGATCCCACCCTCACCACTAGTCATTCATTCGTTCATTCATCTTCATAACCACTCAATTTAGTTCAGGGTCCTGGCCAGCTGGGACCTGACAGGTAAAACAGCTCACAAGGTGGAAACCAACATTAAACTGAGCAGCAGTCCATTACAGGACACACACACACACACACACACACACACACACACACTTAATGACAGTGGGACACTAAGAGAGAGGACCCAACAATGGCTGCTTTGCAAAGGTAGAGTGTGAACCCTGGGTCTTCTAATGCATTGCCTTAACTACTGTCTCACCTTAACGAAGCACAAAAGAGTATAGTGTAGTAATAGTATTTATATTGCACTTTATGTATTGTACTTTTCTTTCTGTCTTTTTATCGGGGGTGGGGTACGTGTAGATTTAAAAAAAACTGTCATTTTGCTGGTTTTCTAACATTTGCACTGTTAACAGTAAGTGCATTTCTTGAAACAAAAGCATGTCACTTGCTTAAAATGGATAGTTCATTTGTAAAACGGAAGTATTCGTATCAGTGAAAGTGCCAGTGTCCTGACCCCATTGCTTATGAACAAACCAGTACACACACATTACGGTACCTGGCACCATTGCACAAATGGCTTCCTCTTGTTGCGCAGTGAAAAGGGGACTACCCTTCCACCTTGTTTTGCAACTCTATGTGGTGCAGAGTAAAATTGCAGAACATGAAATCTAAGATATACTGTTAAACCCATTTACTGTAGTGTGCAATATCAGTGCTTCCCTCTTGTAAAATGTAGCGGCAAAGAAACATACTGTAAATATGGCAAATTTACTGTTACACTACTTTACACTACAATAAAGTAAATCTGTGCTGCAATACAGCTGTAAGTGTAAATTTAAAATGTAAGACAGTCTTGTCCCACTGTAAGCTTCATATAAGAGGCAGTGGCAGTTTTGTGCTGAAATTACAAGTCCAGCAAACACGCCTTTTCCTCCTACAAAATTCTTGAAAAATTACATTTAGAGTTGTTCCCCCAACAATTTATATATATATATATATATATATATATATAGTTAATTTTGACTGACATGCAAGCAAATATATTTTTTTTTTACAAAACCCCAGATAATTGTATGGAAGCAATTGTAATATAATTTTAATTCTGATCAGAAAAATGCACCGAAGCAACTGTAAAAAACTGTCATATGAAAAGAAAATAAAATAACTTTTTTAACAGTGATCTAAAGAATGTTTTCAATGTAATTACATAGCCGGTGATTTAATATTTTGTCAGAATTACAGGTTTCACGACTATATATATATATACACAAAAATAAAAAAGACATAAAAATAACAATAGAACATACATATATACATATATAATACATATAATATATAACAATTGGACTTTTTGTATAGATATATTAATTAAGTAAATAAAGGAATCCAATAACACACACACAAAGCTTCACTTCTCGTGTTAAATTGTCCCTAGGACAGCGATATGCAGGACAATACTCTCTTGTACACTCTCTAATAGAAACTCAGGAGTGCGTGATGTGGGGATTCGTGTGGCAGGAGTGGGGAGCACTGGGAAGCGGAGTGAAGATATGACAATGGCAGTTTTGTTTTTCACAGAACCCTGTAAATCATCATCTTCTGGCTGTTCCTGCTAGGGATCGCCACAGTGGATCTGATCCTCATGTTAGACTTGGCTCAGGTTTTTTGCCATATGCCCCATCTGCCACAACCCTCCAATTTTATTCTGACTTGGGGCCAGCACTGAAGTTAGTTCCTGGGAACTCACACAGGGAAACCTTATGTATAGTTGACCTGAAAACATTTTTTTGTAATATTGGTGGAAGAGAGAGTACTCTGGGAAAGCCGTTGTGCATTAGGCATAAATGTAGGAAAAAATGCAGCGCGTCTTTTTATGGACATTTACTTAGTTTCAGACAGTATGAAACCGAGATATTTTTTATCAGGTTGACTACATTCTTAATAATAAACATCCATTCTTCAGTTCTGCAACGTATTCCGAAGCACTCGGGATGAGGGCGAGTCAGGGTTAGTAGTAAGTTGATAAACCTAAATATTTATGTGACGTCAACAGGTGATTGTAATCATGATTCAGTACAAAACCAGCCCCCACGAAAGGCTTTGAGGAGCAAAGATGGCCCAGGATCCCCAGTTTGACAACAAACGTGAGAGAAAATCACTGAAATGTTTAATAACAGGGACAGACTGTAATTGTAATTGTGATTTGTAAATTTCCCTCTCTACAGTGCATAATATCATTTAGCAATTCAAAGATCGTAGAGGAATTCGGCTCAGAAAGGGCGAAGTCTAAACTAGAGGTTTGTGATCTCCTATCCCTAAGAATACACTGCAAAAAAACATGATTCATCAATAGCTGGACAAGAGACTAAGACCTTTTTCCAGCACTACAATAAGATCATACAGAATTCAATCAGAAAGTACCAGGTCATTTTCTTCTGCATGTCACCATTCTTCCACTTTCACGCCACCCATACATTCACGTAGTAAGAAATAAAAGCAGGCAGACAACGTTACCTGTATGTACCAAACACGGATACCTTTTACATGGATGAACACATTATTTAAGATTTAACAATGCACAGTGAGCAACAGTGCCCCCAATGAACCAGGCAGCTTATGAAACAAAGGCTGTGTCATTAAGATAGTATAAATTAAATAATTTAGATAAGATAAGATTTAATTTAGATAAGATAAATTTAATAATTTAAGCATGGCGTTAGTCCACTCAACCTGCTCATTTTAACTTCAAATCTGAAATACCTGTCAAACAACATTTATTCTACTTATATACCGTGCAGCCTAAATTCCCCCGGTGCCACATAAATCCACTGTCCCAGGGTTTCCTTCTTACAACGATTAGTTAGCGTTTACTTGCTATGCGTTAGGCCATGGTCTAATGCGCAGAACATAATCGAATGCTGTAAAAGCAAAAAGTAATATAGAAATAAAAATGACTTGGAGAAAATACGATGGAGCACAATATCACAAGGCAGAAGGGATAACCAAGTGGCTCTGTGAACTATACGTTGAAATATTTGGGTCCATGGCCAGGAAACTCCCCAGATCTCAATCCCACTGGGAACATGTGGTCAATCCTCAAAAAGAGGGTGGACAAACAAAAACCCAGAAACAGTGATCAGCTCCATTGATTGGGCAAGAATGGGTTGCCATCGTTCAAGATTTTGCCCCGAAGCTGATATCCAGCATGCTGAGGAAAATCGAGGTCTTAAAGAAGGGTCAAGATTTTAAACATTAAGTCTTTGCTGAAACTGGATGTTTTTTTGCCAAAAATGTTTTGAATGTTTATTATTGTGCTTCATTCTGCAATATAAAAGGTGGTTTAAAACAGCCTTTGCGCCACTCTCAAAACTTTTGGCCACAACTGACTTTTATAGAATTGCAGACAATACAAACTCAGGATATTTCATGTTTTGTCTGATCTGATCAAACATCCAGTCCTGCGTTTCAGGACTGCAGCACATTGAAAGGTTGGGATGGCACAATTTATGACTAGTAATGAGGTAAGAAATACATTTCCTAATGTTACTCTTTATTTTGGTGCTTGCTAAAGGATTACCAAAGTCATCCCTTGCTCACGTGGTTCTATGAGCTATTGATAAATGATGGTTTGTGATGCATTGCTGTCTGAGGGATAAGAGATCAGTCCAGAGATCTAAAACTTCAGTTTAGGCTTGTGCCCTTTCCCTTTATGCACTGAACTGCTTCCGGATTCCTGGAATAGTTGAATTGATGATATTATGCACTGTAGAAAGAGAGCAATATGCAAATCCCTCACAATCTTTCTTTGATATACCTTGTTTTATAAACATTTCAATCGTTTTCTCACACATTTGTTAATAAACTGGAGATCCTCTGCCCACCTTTGCTCCTCAAAGAGCCTGAAATGCAGGAATGGATGCTGAAATGTAAGAAAACACTGCATTTTTTTATTTGCACTTTTACCTTGCCTGGTTTGGGGTTGTGAATTTCTCACTTTAAACAGCGCATTTAATTAAAGTGCACGTGATATTTTAGATGCATATGTGCGCAAAAGTCATGTTTTCAAGCCGCACAGAATGTACTACTGTATATAAGAAGTTTTTTTTAATTAGTACTAATAGCATGCCAACTCAAATAATATACATTATCCTTTACTGTCTGAATAAAACAATAAAATCCATTTAAACCCTCAACTGAATCTTCTTTCGCATGCATACATGGACTTGTTGTTGTAACAAGGGATTTGAAGCATGTGGCATGGCACGTATAAAGCTAATAATAATTATGAATCCAGCATCTGTTCTCCGTGTTCACAGTGTGAATTGCACATACTCAGAGATTAATTATAATCCTGAACTCTGGAGGTAACAGTGAACAGTGTCTATATTCATATTCTTAAATGTGACTCCTTCTCTCAGCCTTCTGTGGATTGTATTCCTCTGGGAGATTCTGTTTAACTTTGCTCACGTCCCAACAGCCTAAAGCTACTCACACTCTCACACAAAAGGCAAGGTCACACTTTCTGAAAACACTCAAAACATCAATTTATTAACCCTTGTGTTGTCAGAAGAGTCAAAAATGCAAAAACGACCGACCAGTACATTCTCCAGCATAGAAAACCCACTGGTTTTGATATTTTGAAATGTAACTGATGTCACAGGATTACAAAAACTGAAACATTACCTTTTTTTTTTTCTAAGATTGCTTTAGTGTTTGTCTGTTTGTGTTTCACTCCGCACCAGCAGTTTAGTGACTATTCGGAGAGTGGTGAACAGGTTACACATTTCAAGAGAACGGGATGGTTTTTCATTGAACTAATCATGTTGGATTATTTTACCTCCACGCAAATCAAAATTCACTTTCCAGTAAACCAGTTTCACCTCCTGCAATCCCCAGCGGTCAAATACCACAACGGTCCGCCTTTGGATCCTAAAAATCAACCCTCTTCACACAGAAAGATCTCCCTTCTGCATCTTTGCAGACTTACAAGACAATGCGCAAGGCATGTGGCGCATTTTTGCCATCCCATAAAGTGCTGAGTGGCAGGTCAGTGCCCCACCTGTGGTCAGGTCCAGAACCCTCAGGGCAAAATAGGGCCCTAGTTACACCCAATTTGGCAGCTGATAAGCACCGATCTGCCACAGACCAGCCAACATCTGCAGTGCTATTGCAAATGTAAATTATTGGCTCAAAATATTCAGGTTTGGCCATTTTTGAAGTGAGATGCTTATCATCACATATGGATGTAATGGTCACACATCTTTTAACGTTTTAATAAAAAACAAGATTCAAATGACTGGTTCAGTCATTAATCCTTAAAACTCACTGCAATATTAGATTACATACTGTATATAACAAACAATGATATTTAAGTAGGCAGATGAGGGAAAAGAAAGGACACAGCTTCAGTCAATCGTCCTCTGCTGTTCATACTGGAAATCTACTAAATGAATTCAAAAATCATAAAAGGAAATGTCAAGGGATTTACGTCAAGGCTCAAGAAGACGTATTTGTTCTTGTACCAAAGCATTCTTCAGCATAGACAGGCCTAGGCACATTTCCATTTTCAAAGGCCATTTAATCTTTAGGTTCTCAGTGGGCACTGTTCACATCTAAGCAGAGAATTCCAAGTCCCTATTATCCTTCAAAATGTATCTGCTGGTTGAGCAGGAGTGCAGTCTGAGACACTGATGAGGGGAAAGAAAATATAATACAGGACGTTCACCCTGCTTTACTTCCCACTTTCACAAATCACAGGCATTAAACATTTGTTTGTTTCATTGCTGAACATGTTTACTTCGCGAAGAATATGGTCACACAAATCAAATTGTTTAATAGAATATTTGTCCAGATCACATAGATAATTCATTATGGAATTACTCAATCAGCTTTGGGCTAATAGACAATATTATTGATTATTGTAATAACCGATGTAAATTATCGTTTAGTGCATTCTGCCTCAATCAGTTTTACTCAGCTATTCAGATAAAAAAATTACAATAACTCTATACTCAGCATCAGGAAAAGAAATTGAGTAATAGGCGATAGAACATGGAACTTAACTGTATTTCTTATTTACAATAAAAAGAAAGATATTGACGCTGAATAGGTACACTATAATAAATAAGTAATTTGATAAGAAAGGTCACTTTGTTATTAAGGAGTTTACGCAGTGAGGAGTAATCTGGTGTATTCTGTATCACTACATTTATGGGATTTATTTTATATTGATCATATTTATAATTAGTACTGATGATCTACTTGTGATTGTGAACACTTTCTTTTCGCTGTTTGGTAGTTATGGTAATTATGGCAGTTATATAACGGATATTTCATTACTGACATAATGAAAGGGACAAAGTTCATTTAGGAAGGACACAGAATATGGCAAAAGAGGTTTAGATTGTTTATTTGGCTTATTTAAAGTCGCTTATCGGCATCAGTGGCCATCCAGCGACACACACAAGTCAGTGACAATTTAGAGACACCAGTTCACCTAACACACATGTCTTTGGACATGACGAATGGGTGGAAACAGGAATAAGTGCTTGTGAACAAACTGTAAGATATTGGTGAGATTGAAACTGTGCCGAAGCTGCTTCAGAACTTTTTGCGTTATGCAACTACACAAACTGGCAGAGGGCTTTTAATTTGAAACAACAGACGGCGAGACAAACGATGGTGGAGAACGATTCCACCTGATGTAGAGGGAGAAGGTGGAGAGGAGAAAATGTAGTAAGTAAGTTCGAAAAGAACGTTTGCACAGAAAGGTAAGGCATGTCGCACATCGGCACCGAGCGATAACAGACCCCAGAAAGTCGCATTTGATCTCGTGATCCTGCCGAAATCAGCGCCCCAACACCACAGCTACCAATACATATTATATAATATATAACAGATATGTAATTACTGACATGAAAGGGATAAAGTTCATTTAGGAAGGACACAGAATATGGCAAAAGCAGTGGCTCCCGTTAAGACGTGTCTGATCTTGGTGCAGGTATATTGGTGCGGCTGGGTGGTCTGGACGAACTGTAAGATGATCCTGAAATTTTAACATCTTAAAATGTGCACAGCGAAAGGCAGACAAGCTTTTCTGTAAAACAAACAAATGAGTATGGGCAAGTTAACTCGGCTAACATTTATACCAAGCATAATAAGTGATGCTGAAACAATCTTTTAAATCGCTCTTTAAAAAAAAGAAAAGAAAAAATACAATAGAAAAATAATCAGTAACATTATGTGCTCAAAGCAATCTGTGTGGGTAACAATGCAATGTTTACAAATTGATTTAAATTTAAAAAAAAGTCGTGCTTGTTGGCTGGCACTGGAAAAAGTACTAGAGGAAAGTTTGCTATATAGAAAGTCAGCTTTAGTCCCCTGCAGCTACAGTATATTAAATGGAAGCAGGTAAAGCACTAGGACCAAGTGGAAAATGTCCGCTCAAGCTGAAGACTCTTTCCCTGTAGACTCATCGATTGGTTCTGCTGTTTCTTGCTAACGTATGATTGACTGTCCCCGCTGTCACCCCACCTGGTTGTAAACAGCTTTCTGGATTTACTAACCGGTTTTGGTCAGGAGTCCACCTGCCACGCTAAGTGGGTTACATCAGCTAGACCGTTTTTAATGTCAGAGGTTTCATTTACCTGGACATTTAAATCTGAGTCTCTGTGTGCGCGTGTGTGTTTGAAAATTAGGCACAGCCAGGCAGAATGTCCAAAGAATAAAAACTGACATAAGATTTCTTTGGATGTCAACGTTAAAGTTACTCAAAGGAACAAATTCAACCCCTCATCCATCAAAAACAAACACCTGATCCTGACACAACTGACACCTCAGACACTTTCACTTATATTATTATTATTAGTAGTAGTAGTAGTAGTAGTAGTATTGCTTTTCATGTCGAAAATATTTTATTATTTATCTTTATGAAATACTTTACGTTTTCATATTATGCAATTACGTTTTGTCCTTCTGAAGTGTCTGAGTTCTATTAAAAGCCCTGACAAATAAAATGTCTTATGATTATCCATATTATTAACTGTATAGCCTCAACAACACAGGTAGACTGGATAGTTTAGATTAGGAGCAGAGGCTGGAGGAGGTCAATCGAGGAGGCTGGGGGAGTGGGAGGAAGAGAGAATGGAGGATTTAGAGTAGGAGGAGCGACTGGAAGACGTAGAAGAGGAGAGGCTGGAGGCTCACAGGTGAGGCTGATCCAATCATATACGTTAGTCTAGGTGGAGCAGAGTAGCGGTCCAAATATTTGATTTTATTTCATTTTCACACAGACCAATCTGTAATGACCATATTTTCACACCTGTCAGTACCTATTGTCAAAATATCCCCTAATAATATCGCCGAATTTTTGTGAGCAGTGTAATTCAGAATTTCCGCTTATTTTTACTCCAAAAGTAGCTATAATTTTGTGTAAATGAGGTCTTTTGACCATACTTTCCTAAATTAAGTGTAAATTAGTCATTGGTAATGAGTTGGAGTGAAGTTGATTAACAAAGTGAAACACAGAACTGGGTGATAAGTTTAGGTTATATGCTTCATAAGCAGTTAAATCATAAAAGGGAACAGTAGGAGTAAACTAAAAAATATAACTATAGAAAATCTGAAGGAGAAGGCTGAACTACAAAGTAACAATATACAGTGGGGACAAAAAGTATTTAGTCAGCCACAGACCTTAACCTCTTCTGTCCTCCACTTGTCCACACTTGTCCACAGCATCAAATAGTCAGACTCCAAACTCAACCAAGACCATCAAGACCAAAGAGCACCAGGAAGAAAATTGTAGACCTGCACCAGACTGGAAAGAGTGAATCTAGAATAGGTAAGCAGTTGGTGTGAATAAATCAACTGTAGGTGCAATTGTAAGAAAATGGAAGACCTATGAGACCACTGATAATCTCCCTCGATCAGGGGATCTCATCCCGTGGGTTCAAAATGATCATGGGAACGGTGAGCAGTAATCTCATAATTACACAGAAAGAGCTGATGATCGGTAAGATGGCTTTTTTTATTTCCGTGGGTTTAAAATCCGACTGTAGGCTTATTTTTTAATCTCTTGAGGTGTAGTGTTTGTTACATTCTTTTTCCTCATAAAAATGCAACGAGAACTAAATCCTGAGAGTTCCTGAGGTGGTCGAGAAATGAAGTATTGCTGTATTTCACTGGCATACAGATCAAAGAAAAAAGAAAACACCTCTCTACATTTATTTAGTTACTTTAAGCGCTAATTTACAAATGTACTTGAAGTATAAATGTGGAAAATGAACACATCCTGGTCTGGCTTTGTTGAGTGATAAAATAAATTATATTTTCGCACAAAACCGTATGTACATTTCTGCACTCTTTACACACAATTGACATTTATATTTATCCATATATCCCTCCCAGTGGGTACCATTTAAGATGCCCTTCTGACATTCTGACATTTTTAGCCTGGGCAGACAGATGTGAATTGGATGTGTACTGGGGGGAAACTGGAAGTGGCACATTACACTATCGGTGAGAAAATGTACCTTATCGCAGATATGCTAATC
This sequence comes from Parotocinclus haroldoi, assembly GCA_034779995.1. Taxonomy (NCBI): domain Eukaryota; kingdom Metazoa; phylum Chordata; class Actinopteri; order Siluriformes; family Loricariidae; genus Parotocinclus; species Parotocinclus haroldoi. The sequence continues at coordinate 445 of JAUZST010011433.1, read as the reverse complement.
ACACAGCCAGTGGTTACCTAACATCACCGCTATTATGCCAAGGGTTTATTTTTGTTTGTTTGACCCCATTTTACTGATTAATGATGGATGTAGAATGTGATTTTCTGGAACATTTTGGGTTTATTGCTAAGGAATTTCTATTGTGTAAACCAGACACAGAAAAGACATGGCATCGCACAATTTGGCATCAAGACTTACTGGCAACATCATGTACAGTGTGAAGCAGAAATCTTAAGGCCAATGAAACTGTACAGTCAAAGGCTGGCTTTGAGGAAAAAAAATGGACTTAAAACTCACTGTTTAACACCACGTGCGGCGCAAGGAAGGAAACTGCTTGTTACGATGGGGCGTCCTGGAGATCTCGCAAAACCATTCCTGGTCCCGCTAAATCCCCAGGATCCCTATCGGGTTTTAAGACCGGAGCCCATAATGCAGTATCCACAGA
>JAUZST010011432.1:0-11919 GCA_034779995.1 Parotocinclus haroldoi | reverse complement strand
CGATCTGATTGGCCTTTTAAGATCACATAAGATTATAAAGCTGCTTTGAGACGATGCTCCGTTGTAAAAAGCTCTATATAAATAAAACTGGGCGTAAAGTTACACTTTAGATAGGGTTCTGTAAATCTGTCCTTCCTCTGTTGCAACCCCCATCTAAGAATTGCTCAAGTTCTCAAATGGCCACGTCCAACAGCGGGTTCTTACCCCCAGAACTCCAAATGTGAAAGATGAAAACAAGCTCTCTCTCTCTCTATATATATATATATATAAATAAAAACAAGATCTGAAGATGACCCCGAGCTTTACCTGTATGGTTTTGAGAACGTATTGGTACGGTCCATGGGCCAGACTGTAGGACGGTCCCATAGGGGTGTGGCGTTAAGTACGGGGATTAAAATTCCTTGTAATCCTACGCATGTAAGTAAAATCCCAGGATCCGTTCAGTGATTGATTTAAATCGGTTTCGGAATGGGCCAAGTTGACGATGAAAGCGCTGAAATGAGCACACGCGGCCACGAGATGCAACGAACATTTTATTTACACTCATCATGTAGGATTAAGTTAGCTGGGCCCATAGTGGAGTTATAAATCGGCTCTGACTCCGATGCCAGGTCCAGGAGGAGGTTCAGTCAGGGAGGTCAGTCCTCCAGCAGGCTCGCAGGAGAAACGGCCACTCCTGCAGGCATTAGAAAAACACGATCGCACGTTAGCCTAATAAGTGGCGTCGTTTGTGTCAAAGGTTACTAAGCGTGGCACGGGAAACGGGGATACATTTGTCCCGCGTAGTTTTACGCTCTCCAAGCATAACGTACACTGTATTGCCAAAAGTATTTTCTGATCCACAGTCTCACGCACGGACTTGAGCTGCGTAACATTCTTGAATCGATAGACTCCAACCCTTTGTAGCTATGAGAGTTTCAACTCTTCTGAGAAGGTTCAGGAGTGTTTTTAATTTGGATTCTCAACCATTCATCCAAAAGGTGTGATGGGCAATCGGGGTAGGAAACGAGAATGGGCCGTCTCCAGGCTGTTCCCACAAAAGCTGGGGGCATGAAACTGTCCACGCCATAATTTAGACAAGTAATGTTCTGCTGGCTACTGCCAAATCCAAACTTTAAGAAAATGCTCTGTTTAAAAAAAAAAAAAAAGCCTAGAAGAAGCCTAGATAAAGGAGTCACCAGAGACCCGGAGAAACACTGACATTCGATAGGTTGGGACGTTTCCCTGTCAGTTGGAGGCTAAAACTCGATGCGACGCGGTGTCTTTGCCGCTCCGTTGAAAAGCCGTGCTTGGGTTTGTTCAAGGTTTTTTTTTTTTTTCTTCTTCACCCTTTTAATTCCACCTACCTACGTTTCCAAGAGCCTCCAAAAAGGTAGCATATGTCACGGTGAGAGACTACTGACGGCTAGACGTGCCTCTGATACAACTGGGATGTTCCACAATCAGTTTCCTAAGGCTGCTGGCCTAGCTGGTCCCTTGAACGCTGGATCGGTGATACAATCTAGCGACTGGGCAAGCCAAGAAAGTGCTCCATCTAGTGGAGGCATTCCTGGTAAACCCCTGCGTCGCGTGGGCGAGCATTACCCTGGTGAAAAATGCCAATTGGTAGCGCCCTGCCAGGAACAACCGTGACTCCGGGATGTCCTGTACATAGCTGGTCGTTAACGCCCCTCTTATCCCTACTAGGGGTGACCGACTCGTGTAGTGGCTCCCCAAATCATCACCCTAGCAGTTGGGGCAGAGTGTCGCTCCACAGCGAAAATCCTGACAAAATCAAATCTACATCGTGCGCTTGCAGTATTTAGCTTCAGCTTCGCTAAACGTTCACGTATACTAAAATAGTTGCCCAACGCTAGTATCGGTGCGTCCCTGGCAAGAAAGCTCGCCCGTCCAACCTCAGTTCGTTCCCGTTACAGTCCAGTACAGTATTAGTGCCCTACAAGAACCCCTGCTCCCAGCGCCGACCAACGCCTCGTTCAGAACGGCCTAGCAGTCCAGTTATGTGCCCCTGCCAGATTGTCCACTGGGGGAAATGTCTGAGTGAATCATAGAGGCATTCCTAGCCGTCAAAGGTCTCTGACCAGCAGGTACGCTAGCCAAAAGTAACATCTGAGAGCCTTGCTATAGAGCACGTTTACACCCGCTTGTGGAATGGTTTTAGATTGCTTGTTGCTCACAAGCTATCATCCATAGCCATTGATTGTCTTGGGGCCAAGGAGTAACCAAACAACAACAACAACGAGGCATGTAGCCTTTTTTTTCTACTCCGTGGCAAGGTTCTCACCAAAGATGGAAAGCATGAACCAGATGTTTGGCCCAGATTAAAAGAGGGTCTCCTAATCTTCATGCATTTCCCCCCTGATATTGATATACAGTTGTGGTTAGACTATACGTGCTAGCTCAAATTTAATTTCGACCCATCTGGTACACCATGGTTTACGCTGTAGTGGACTGAACAGGAGTACTCTTGAGTAGACCCAAAAGGGAGGACATGCAAACTGCACATAGGTGGAGTCCAAGGACAGAATCGAACCAGGGATCTCTGAAGCTGTTGTTCCACTGTGCAGCCCTGCTCTGTATAAACACTAGCAACCCTCCAACTGACCTTCCCTCCTGTCTGGACTTGGACTTGGGGCCACGGTCCCACCCAAGCAACCCAGTTTTAGCTCATATATACATATATATATACACATGCATACACATATATATATATATATATGTGTGTGTGTGTATGTATCTCTCTATCTCCCTCCCTCCCCCCCCCCCTCTCTCTCTCTCTATATATATATTTTAATGCCCCAATCCCCAAGTTTTTCCTCTTCTGCTTCCTGAATTCTTGGTAGCGATATCAAGTAAGCATGACGATGTTTACGATGTTTAATACCTCCCCTTTTTATCCCGTTTTCTAATTTATAACTTTCCAGCAGGCATTGCACTACAAACAGAGGATTTTTTTTATTTTATTTTTTTCTTGCTCACAAAGTTAGTTTCTGCACGGGGTGTTTATTCTGACGCAGCAGCAGCAGCACAGAGAAACGACGCCTCCTGAGACATTGCCTTCTGATTCTAGAAGATTCTAGGTTTATTTAAAAAAAAAAAAAAACCCATGAAGAGGTGCATACCTTGGACCAGGCGCCGGGACTCTCCCTGCCTTCAGTTCGTCAATGATGTGTTCAATATCTGCAGGCTTCAGGTCTTCCTGGAAGCAAAATCAAAGCACTCCTTTGTAACCGTTTTGCTTTCACATTTTCGCCCAACGTGAACATTTCTTAAACATAACGAGGGAATCTTGGCTCTCGTTAGTCACTACACTTTCTGAGAACCACTGCGGTTACTTGGAATGGCCACTTCGCAGGTAAATTCCCTCCGGCCACTATTGCAGTCTCTAGCTTTTAGAATCGCTAAGGTACTTAATGCAGTAGCCAGTACCCGAGTAGTAGATGCTCTGGCTTTCATGGTGATCTAACCGTGGAGAGTTTTTGGCTTTGTTTTTTGGGTTTTAATGCCATGAATTACCTTTTGGCTTGTTTACTTGTTTATTCATGGCAGGATCTTTGATCCGTTCTAATACAGATATGTATCATTGGTTTAGTTTTCAATTATTTAACCCAACGATAATGATAGTTCTTCTCACAATTCAGAATTTCCTTTCATGGCGGGCCGAGTGACGAAATCTTGCCCGTCTTTCGCCTTCTCGTTACTCAGGGTGTCTGAACTCTTGAGTCACCTTTCAATACACATTAACAGCGATTACCTTTGGGTAAGCAAGTGCTGCTGAACAGGTAGGTATGTGTGCGCTTAAATATTGGTGAGGTCTGAGGCCGCTTTTCAAGCATCAAATGCAGTTGGTCTCGAGCCAGGAAGCTGGAAACTGAGACTTGCATCTACAACACGAAGCTATTTACCCGGTTGTAATAAAGCACGATGATCAAAGAACGTCGTTTAAATATTGATTGCAAATGTGATCAAGTGATCATTCTGAGAATAAAATCTTGGACGGCTAATGTCAAGGTGAACAAATCTTCCTTTAAACACTTGCTCCAACCAGAATAAATTAACGGGAGCCATTTGAAAGGGGCGATGCTAGCAAAGCATTATGGAAAGAGAGAGAATCACTGGGAAACGTTTTTCTAACATTACATTTGGCAGACTTCGGATTCCGAGGTCGGTTAATTTTGCATGGGGGAAATGACGGCAGTTTATGATGGCGCAGCATTAACAGACACCTTGCCTCCTCACCATAGCGCGCACACATTAACTAGGATCATCTCAACTGAGCCCGTGATCCACATTTGGTGAAAGGAAAAGCGAGTCGCCGCGAGGCTCATCTCGAGATGCGCAGAGTCTACCAAAAACCTCCACTGGGAGTTGATCAGTGACTAAAGCAATGGAACCCGCTGACCCATTTTTAGCTGCAGTCCCAGCAAGTGACTTTCCGTTTTAACAGCGAGGTCACACTTTATTGCATCAGCACCCAAGCAACTTACCAGTAGCTCCGTTTCACATAAGCGATCACCGACTGGGATTTACCCACCCAAGTGAAAGGCTCTGAGTCACCCCTTCATGCAGATTAGGCATTAAATACTTACGCCCACTGTGAAACTCTAAATTAGAGAGCTTGCACCGCACAGATGTTCCGCTGTAACGGTTCTGTGGCAGGCGCCCGTTCAAATAGTCACACCTGCCTGTTGCTGTTCTGGAACGTCCATGTTCTCAAGTCTTAAAGCATCAACTCTGTAGTGGCCTGGGTCCACTCTACGGTCTAGGGTCGATGATGTCGTTGCCGTTTCTCCTCCAGAAGGTCCTGGGAACCTCATTAGGATACATGATGTAATTGACACCGCCATAACATGAGAGGCCATTTTAAATCAAGCTAGAAATGGCAGGATAATGATCCAAAACGAGTCCAGATCAACACAGGCGTGGTTCGTGGACACAAATGCAAGCTTCTGAAATGGCCATATCGGTCCCCCGGTCTAAACGCCGCCGAAGAATTTTGGGATGAGCTAAAGAAGAGAGGGCGCCAAAGACATCCTGGGACCCCGGACAATCTAGAGAGATTCTATAAAGAGGAATGCCCTCCTCTCGCTCCCTGCTCCGCATTTCCAGCCTTAAGGTGTTACGGGAGAAGACCAATTGCTGTTGTAAAAGGTTTCCAATGCCAATGACTGGGGCTCATTTTCTTTCAATCGAACTGTTGATGGATTGCTTCGATTACGTCCAAGTTTCGACCCCCCCCTCCCCGTAATCATTTCAGCGTGAGCTGTGTGACAATTCACAAAAAGCAGATTTTTATTTAGGGGCGCCAATAATTGTAGAAGGACAAAAGTCTTGAAGATTTTAAAGCAGCATTTAAGAAAAGCCTCCAGTTTTGTGCCTCCACTTACGTCCAGTGACACGTTGGTTCTGCAGGAGGTCATATTTCCTGTTCCTAACTTTTGTGAGCAGCTTGTATCTCGAATCAAGGATTATGATTTGCTCCTATCAACTGTACAACTCGGGAGGTGGATTATACAGCGTCGCTTTAACCTCCTAGCCAAGCCTATTCGAAAAGGAACTGTAGCCTAGCGGTTAAGGTACTGGAATCTGGACCTGAATAGACCTGCTGGTCAAGGGTTCGATTCCCACCTCTGCCAAGCTGCCACAGTTGAGACCTTAAATAAGGCCCTTAACCCACCATTGCTTGAATTGTAAGACTCAGTTGTGAGTAAGCTCTGGATAAGGTAAGGGCGTCTGCTAAATTCCGTAAATATAAATAACATAACTATTATACCATTATAAACAATTATAATCTCTCGGCACCTCACGATTCGATCCGATTACGACTCGGAGGGCAACGATTATCGATGCATCTCGATTTGTTTTTGTTTTCTTTACCATGTGACTACAAGAAACAAATCTATGGCGTCTAAGTAGGTCCTAAAGTCTTATCTTGTCATAAAAACCCGGTTTGTAAACAGAATATTTCTGTTTGTAATTGTCTATTTTGAGTTTAATATTGTTGAAGGATCCGTTTTCGCTTTCTTTGCCCCTTTTCTCCGTCACGCTTCTGACTTTATTTCGTTTTAAAGCCTGCCGCCGGATGCAGCGTACACGTTTTGTACTGCAGAAAGTCGTGTTTTGTCAGTAATAAACCTCCGGGAACTCGGTGGTGCGTTTAATTCCGCAAGGGAAAAAAAAGACACCTTTAAAAAAAAAAATTACAATCATAATATTTTACACTGATCCATTTTAAACTATAGCCATGTGAACGAAATATTTAAAAATAAAAAACAGCCACAGTAGTAACAAACCCAGTAGATAGGTACCATAGTGGGTACGCGGGCCTAATTTTTAATCAACTATTATACACGATGTTGTGTTTTCATTTTTGCTCATGGTGTTTCCAAATGGCAAGGGGAAGTTCACCGGGACATCTTAGTATAAACCGTACCATGTGGCGTAAGAAAGGTCTACCTTCTGTTCCACCCTCACCTAGCTGGAATAGAGGGTTTTTTTTTTTACCAGGTCGTATTAAATGATTTAAAAAAAAAAAGTTTTCTTCTCGAGGTCTGAGCAGCTGTACTTACATAATAGTTGTCATTGATTTGGACCATTGGTGCATTAACACAGGCGCCAAGACATTCAACTTCTGTCAGTGTGAACAGCCCATCTGCGGTAGTCTCACCACCCTGGATACCTAACAGAAAATGTAAGATTAAGGTTTATATATAAAGTGGATCAAACTGCTCTGATCTGAAGTAATGAATCGTGTGTGTGTGTGTGTGTTAACACTTTCCCAATCATAAAACTCCTGTTTTTCGTTGTGTTGCGATCTACGAGTACGAGAGGGTTCTCGGTCCACCCAAACAACTCCCAAAAAAAAAAGCCACGAAAGTACAACACGGAATCAAAAAAAGTCACGACGGTATGGAAAAAAAAAAGAACTTTTATTCAATCCAAATGCATATTTTAATAAATTGTAATTCTATTAATTAAAATCCATTCCAGCGTTAAGAAAAAGGAATGTCCCCGTCCCCCCTGGTTAGATAAGACAATGGCTCTATTGTCATCGTACAATTGTACAGTGGATTTAGGTTTGCAGCCCCAGAACGGTGCAGCCGTGTGCTCAGGCACGGTACGAGGCAACAGGGCGGAGTGCGAGTACGCCTGAGCATGTCTGGTGTAACGCAGCGCTTTTATACTTACCCAGTTTATTCTGGATGGCTCGCATGATGCTGTCCGAGTCACACAGCATGCAGGGAGTAGTAGTGCACACCTGAACGTGATACTTTCCCACCGGCTGCCGGTTAAACATGGTGTAGAAGGTGGCTACCTCATACACTCTCATTGGAGCGATACCCAAGATCTCAGCTACCTGGAAAAGTATGGCACCATCTCAGATTGGGCGTTTCAGGAATCGCTCGAGGTCATGAGGGATGGGGGGAAAAAAGTTGCAAAGGAAGATACATCTGGGAGAAAACATGCGTTTCTATTACAACCAATAATTAGCGATCTTTGTAGCTTTGCGCCAAGATCAGGAAGATCAAAAAAGTGTTTTTTTTTTGCAAACTCTGGAAGCAGGAGATGAGCAAAAAAAAATAAAAAATAACGAGGGGCAGAATCTAATGGAAATGTTTTACTGTTAGATGAATATGTATTTCAAAGGGAAAATCATGGCTCACACCCTGCTCGCATCTAATAGTGAATGATTGGGGCACACTTTCAAACCTCTGTACTGCGCAAAACAACAAAAAAAAAAACAAACAAAAAAAAAAAGAAGCCTCATGTTACCCACATCCAGAAGCGGCATCGACTTCTCTGTGCTCAGAGGCATCCGTTATGGGCCATCACACAGTGGAAACGTATTCTGATTAGATGAATCTGTATTCCAGGTCTTTTGTTTTGGATCAAATGGATGCCACGTACGATAGACCAAAAAGGAAAAGGTTTTATCGGTAGCAAGGCTTAAAGCCAGGCTCTTTAAAGGATTGGGCCGTGCCAGTGTCCTTGGCAAAGGTCATTTATAGCAGCATTAATGCAATACAAAGATTAATCCAGGTCAATCCAGGTTCAAACAAACACCACAGAGAGGCGTCTGTCAAAGAGGAAACTCCCCAGGAGCCCATGGAAAGGAAGTTTCATCCAGGCAGGACGTCAGACGTCCTATAGACCCACGAACCGTTGCCATATTGTGATGATATTGTGATGATGGCACACTTCTAAAGTAAATACAGTTAAGTTGAGGGGGTGGTGTGTCGTTTTTGTCTTAAAATAGCATCGCCATTCATTTTTAAATCGCCTTAAATTACCTTATTCATTGCTGAGATGGGGAGCCAGCCATGTTGCCTCTGGGCCAAGTCCAGGACCGGAATGGTGGCAGCCTGCTTGTGACCGGTGGGGTAGTTATTTATTATAGCTTCAACTCGCTGTTACAAGACAGAAAGGAACAAAGGATTTAACGTTAACGTTCACAGCTTCAGAGCAAACGTTTGGCATAAAAGGTTGTCCAGAGCAACTCGCAATGCGTACGAACAGTTAAAGGTGCCACGACAGTGATCAATAAAGTAATTAATAATTCACTAGTATTCACTACAGAGACTAACGAGCAGGTTATCAGCATGGAAAAAAATACAACTAATAAGAAAACTTAATTACGACGTCCATGATAAATAGAAATGGCATTGTTAGTTTAAAAAACCTGTAAGCTACATGTTCTTGAATATTCTTTTTTTATTTTTAAATAAACAGGAACTAAAGCTAATAAAATCAGAAAGAAAAAGAAATGACTGGTGTCTCACCTTCATGTTCTCTGGTGTGAACTCAAATGGAGTATCTGGATTATTGTCTGGTGTGTCTCTGTGCTGAAGAGAGGCAAGAGTAAACCATTACGTGTTTCTTTGTTTTGTTTTTGTTTTTTTTAATAGACCATGCTGCCTACAGCTGATAATTCTACAATAAAATAAAAGACACACCCCGTGATACGTTATGAATTTGCATTATTTATCATCAGCCTCGTTTCTACACTCGTTGTCCGGTTCATCACTTGCACTTCCCGTACAGACGCACACTGTAGTTCTATAATTCCTGCCTAGACTGCCTAACATAACTATTATACTATTATAAACAATTATAATCTCTCGGCACCTCACGATTCGATCCGATTACGACTCGGAAGGCAACGATTATCGATGCATCTCGATTTGTTTTTGTTTGCTTTACCATGCGACTACAAGAAACAAATCTATGGCGTCTAAGTAGGTCCTAAAGTTTTATTTTGTCATAAAAACCCGGTTTGTAAACAGAATATTTCTGTTTGTAATCGTCTATTTTGAGTTTAATATTGTTGAAGGATCTGTTTTCGCTTTCTTTGCCCCCCTTTCTCCGTCGTGCTTCTCCCGGTCTCACTTTCGCTTCAAAAAGTTTCTCGCTTTTGACTTTTGGACCCGATTTGATGGTGGGGCAGGATCTAGGCAATCTTTGGCTGCTGGAGTTAAGCCCCGCCCACCAGCTTGTTCTACAGAGGCCGCTACGTCAGCGAAAGCACGAAAGTCTTTTACCCCGATTGGAAAATGGTCAGTGATAAACACAGGGAAGCCGTGTGTTTATGTTTTATCATATCGGCTAGTTTTAATGATTATGCCCTTTAATACTGAGGCTTAGAGTCAGACTGCTAACTGGTTATCTAGGTAGGGTGGTAACTTACCGCAGTTTAGTTAACGTTATGTAGCTCAATCGCTTTGTGAAATAACAATCATGTTCTTACAACATTTATATGTAGCTCCCTGTATAAAACAACGTTTAGGCTAAACTATGTGATGTTTTGGCAGCTTAACAATAAACTGAATCTGAATTGAAACGTAAAATAAAATCTACTGATACAGCGATATAAAATGATGTCATAAATGCCTGTTGCTGGGTGGTTTGTTCCAGGCCATTAAATCTTAACATTAATATTATGTTAGCAAAATTTCACCTAGATTAACAAATGAGTGGTGTGACTGTAAGCGAACTATACTCTGAACTGTGCATTACTAAAAGAGATCATTGTTAAAACGATCCTCCCTCTGTTTAACACCGACCATTTTCCAATCGGGGGGAAAAGACTTTTCCTTCACGTAGCGGCCTCTGTAGAATGAGACGGTGGGCGGGGCTTAACTCCAGCAGCCAATGATAGCCTAGACCCCCAACACACCCCACTCGTCAAATCGGGCCCAAAAGTCAAAAGCGAGAAACTTTTTGAAGCGAAAGCGAGACTGAGAGAAGTGCAACGCAGAAAAGGCGCGAAGAAAGCGAAAAACGGATATTTCAAGAATATTAAACTTAAAATAGACGTTCCAGAGCTCAGTGAGTGAGGGCTAGTGTTGAAGTTCTTGTGTAAGAACAGAAGCCGGTCTACATGTTCAGATGCAAGCGTGCTCGATGATCGATTACTGACATTTGTTAATTGATCCCCCCGACCCCACCCCTAATTCTACCCAACCATAACATAGCCATGTTTCCCGACATGCAACATTCCTTCTTTTATTTGAATTGTGCGTTATTGTTTACATGTTGACCATAAATTGACCTTGGTGCCAATGACATTGCATGATTTGCAAATAATTAATGTGATAATTATTGAATGAAATAAGTATCTGATCACCAACCAACCAGCAAGGATTCGGTTTCTCACAGACCGGTTAGTTTTTCTATAAGAACCCCTCCTACACTGCACTCCTTACCTGCATTAAGTGCACCTAAATGGAACAAAAAGTATTGATTATTCACTTTTTCCTCAGACTAAACTGACTTCAGTGGATTAGAGGGTGACGACCACACACTGTGCAAGAACCGGGACACACTGTCGAACTTTTTACAAGGTGGGACAATATGGTAGAGACGCCCGTGAGTGAGCCGTGTTCACAAACACCAGCAGCACTGCTAGGAATACGGTACGATACGATAAACTGGACACAAAGTTATTTCAAAGCACTGCGAGTGAGCTGAGCGCACAAGCAGCCAAGCGACAATTGTTTGGCTTGAAATGATATGTGGGCAGCTGTGTGTCACGTCTGTCTGCGTCATGTGATAAATGGGAGTCTGCGAGCAAGACCACATCTGAAGTTCTGCTTAATGTCCTCCCACAAATATACACAATACTGACACTACCCATTCGGTCACAGCCGCAACCTTCCCATCATTCAGTTCATCTAGATTTACTGCACGCCACGCCAACTCCCTCCTACAAGTGCAAACGAATCATCTTAAATCCATCCAGAAAAGTCCTGATCAACATAGACAAGGCCCACCACCGTTAAAGGCACCGTTTTTTACACAGCTAGACTGGATTAGACGATCCAAAAAGAGCCACGTCTGGAGCACTTTGACTTCATTCAGAGGATGCTGCCCCCTTGTGAGTGTCGTTTTAAATACAGAGTCACCTCTCACTGCATCTCATCCACAATGCTGCTGAAACGTAATAAAAGGACGCCCGCTTTTAGAGTGCGCGCGATCGGCGGAACCATGAACCGAAATTCTGTTAAAAGTCGAACTCCATCACCTAAACATTTGTCTCTTAATCTCACACACACAAGTTGCAACTTTTAAATGAAGTTCATTTAGTCTGAGGGGGAAAAAAAACTTGCTCATTAAAGCATTTCTCCAGATCAGCCAGGGTCCGAGGTTCTGCAGATATGGTCATTTTCAGACCCGTTCTTGTTTTTATAGTCATGTTTCCCGACATGCAACATTCCTTCTTTTATTTGAATTGTGTGTTATCGTTTACATGTTGAACATATTGAGCTTGGTGCCAATGATACTGCATGATTTATAAATAATTAATGTGCATATTACAGTCGAATCCGGTTAACGAGGGCACATGGGGACGGGATGGTTTTGGTCCTAATAAGCGGCTGGTACGATTAATCGAACATGCCCTATGTTAGAAGACGGGACGTG
>JAUZST010011431.1:0-11919 GCA_034779995.1 Parotocinclus haroldoi | reverse complement strand
GATAAGCAGGAGCAGGAACAGGAACGGGAATGGGATAAGCAGGAGCAGGAACAGGAACGGGAATGGGATAAGCAGGAACAGGAACAGGAACGGGAATGGGATAAGCAGGAGCAGGAACAGGAACGGGAATGGGATAAGCAGGAGCAGGAACAGGAACGGGAATGGGATAAGCAGGAACAGGAACAGGAACGGGAATGGGATAAGCAGGAGCAGGAACAGGAACGGGAATGGGATAAGCAGGAGCAGGAACAGGAACGGGAATGGGATAAGCAGGAGCAGGAACAGAAACGGGATGAACAGGAACAGGAACAGGAATGGGATAAGCAGGAGCAGGAACAGGAACGGGAATGGGATGAGCATTGGTTATGTTAAAGCAGAGGTCCTACTTCATGAACACAGATGACAAATTGTTATTTGTTCTTTAATTCTTTACGAACAAATGAGAGACCGAATCCAGAAAATCCGTAAGGAAGAAAATCTTTGATGTGTGCTTTTTCTTACCTTCATTCTAAAATGAAATTAAAAGAATAAAAAGTTTAGTTCTGTTTTTTTTTTAATCTTCCAATAAGGATTTTTTTTCCATGTCGGTTATTTCTTCCACCATCAAAACAAATACTTGTTTTATGAAATCATTTGTGTGCTCAGTTTGGCGTTTTGCCTCTGGACGGATTGAACCAAAGAACAAAAATAACATTATTGAATACAAATTCAAAAATTCAAATTCAAAATGCCTAGATAAAAAAAAAAAAAAAAGATTTTCTCGAGTTGATCATTTCTTTCTTATTTTATAAGAAATTTTATAACTTATATTGCTGAGCTTTCTGAACTTCTTTGTGTTGGTCTTAAGAACCGTTTTTTTCTTAAGAAAGCCTTCATTATTCCTGCCAAAAATTTCCATGCAAACGTGAAACGGGATTGTTCTTGATTCTGAGGGAGACGGAATTCTGGGGGATCATCCCCTGGGTCTGGTGCACCCATTCATCTTAGGCCCTGCGTCGGGCCGGCGTCGTTTCCAGGACGGTGTGCGGTGGGGAAGGAAATAAAAAGATTCTCTGCGGAGCTCGGGATGTTTTTTTATTATTAAAAATGCACAGCTATTAAAACGAAATAAAACAAACGAATCAAGACCGAACGCGTCTGCTCAAGCGCAGCGTGAGACTGGCATTAAAAATGCGGCCGTTCTTCATTAAATCCTGAAGAATTAGCATGCAAACGTAGTCGAGCGTTTTTCTCTCCGGCAGCTTTGAGAAGGAACCGATGCCGAACGCGCCGTATTTCCATGAGCTTTGGAGAACGTGAGCATGATTGCAGCGCGGCGTGGATGTTCTGCTGGGAATTTTTTGACAGTGTGTCGTGCTCACGGCTGAGAAGAAGAGGAAAATAGCTTCTCCTTCAGGGACGGCTCGGATGCATCCAGATATTCTGCCACGATAACATCGAATCCATTAAGTAGGTTACGTTAGAGAGGAGGCGGAATATTCCACATCTGCTCACTCAATAATGTTAGCCTATTAGCCTACAACCCCAAATCAGAAGAAAAAACATTGGGACGGTATGAACCCAAGATATTTTGTGTTTTTTCTGGTCGTTTCGTTTGTTAATAAACATCCGCTCCTGCTTTCAGGCCTGCAACACGTTCCCCAAATAACAGAGACGAGGCAGTTTAAGGGCTTGTGGAAGTGCGTCACGTCACAAATACGTAAAGAGTTTGGACTGTCCTGACAGCGAAAAAAAGATCCAAGAGCAAGGCGTGTAATAGTTTGTGAGGACACAAAGGAGTAACTTTTTCATTCTCAGCACTCCTTGATGATGAGAATAAGGAGAAAGTCACATGGTTAACCAAAACAAAGTCAAAGTCAACTTCATTTCTATAGTGCTTTTAACAAAGCTGTATAATCTTATCTGATCTTAAAAGGCCAATCCCAAACTGAGCAAGCCTAAGGCGACAGTGCCAAGGAAAAACTCCCTGAAAGTAAAAGGAAGAAACCTTGGGAGGAACCAACATTCAAAACAGGGAGCCGACCTGCTTGATTGGCCAAGATGTTAATTAAATCAAATTAAGTTGTAGTAGTAGTAAAATTAAGGGAATAATCAAATTTAAACCAATAATAGAGTTTTAACTGGGAATAAAAAGTCAAATAAATAACAAAATGTTTGGGCCCATTAATTTCTGACCTTAATCCTATCGAAATGTTGTAGGACCTGAAGTGAACGTTCATGTGAGGAAACAATCCAATAGCAGAGCAATCGGATCAGATTCGATCCACTTTTAAGCGTCACTGTGTGTGTATGTAACTCTCTCCATCGACCCTGTTGTTCCTGTTAAGCGCTGGGCGAGGACGAATTACCTCATTGTCTGTATCTAACTCCGACTGCAGCGATGTTGTAGCTGTGACAGGTGGAGAACGAGGATGATGAATGACTAGATGAAGATTGTGTAGCCATGTTTAATCTGGTCGCTTCCTGCTGGTTTTGATTTTCCAGCTCAGGTGCGCACAGTTTTAAATGGGTTTGAGTTTATTTCCTGAGTTCAATTGCCTCCCTCGATTCTTTCCCAAACTGGGAGGCAGAAGCTGGTGAATAATTACAAGTCCAGAGAAGCTGAGATGCACAGCAATCTGGCTTATATTTATCGAAACAGGTATGCACCGTTAAACGAAGCAAACAAAGCCCAAAAACCTGAAACGACCCAATTTGTAAGTGACTTTCTAGAAAAATAAGAACAAAAAGTGCACCTGGCAACCGTGACAGAAACGTCAGACTACTGTTCCTTAACTCCCGCCTCTGCTCGTGGATTCACAAGGTTGATTGACTGGTTACGGCTGCAATGTCCGGAGTTAAAAGGCGGATTTTTTTCCTATTATAAGTTGTTATAATTCCTAAGACCTCTTGCTTCTATTGAAAAGGGGAGTCACTCAAATTTAATTAAAACGAGGTTGAGGTACAATGTTGCCGGGGACGATCTTAGATGTAAATGAACCATAAAAAACTCTCAAGACGTTCACGTGAAAACCTCTCCTCCTTAAATCCTTCCTTTATTTTGCATTACGCAGGCATAAGCATGCCCAGGACGGGATGCCAGTGCTAGATAGGGGTCACTGTTTGAGCCCCTTAGAATGATTCCTTAGAAGAACAGCCTGCCAGTCAACCCAGTACAACTTTGTACCCAGGTAGCTGTGGTGGTGGCCTAGCGGGCAGTGCCACATACAGACAGGATTGGCTGTGCCCAGAGGAGAAGGGGATGTAATAGGGGCTGGCATGCCATCTTATTTAGGGCATGGTTACGGCTGATGCCCCCATCATGAAAGTGGCGAGGAAAACTGACTTTCCATACCCATTAAAACCAGTTCAGTTAAAATCGACGTCTATCTGGGAGCAGGGGCACAACCTTGAACATGGTGACAGTCCATCACAGGGTATACACAGGCAAAAAACTCATCAAAAACATAGAAAATTAGCACTCACACACTTGTTATCCTTGTAATATCACTTGGTATTGTGTGTTCTTGCATGTGTGTGTGTGTGTGTGTGTGTGTGTGTGCTGAAGCCTGGATGAGTCAGACTTACAGCTGCAGCTTCTCATCAGGGAGGCTCGCTCAGATTAATGATCGACTGCAAACTACACCGGCCCTGGAACCCCAGGCGAACCCGCACGTGCCGTTAGATCCAGCCTCCGAATGGCAGAGCGTCAAACCACGCCTCACTGCCAGCTCCCAGGGAGACCGAGGATGCCGCAGCGACGAAAACCCGGGCGGCCAGATTAGCTCGCCATGGGATCTTAACGAGAGGATCGCATATCGGCGGCTGGGGCGCCTTAACGTTTCTTGCTTGCTGCTAGTTTTTCATAATTAAAAAAACGCACACCATCGGCCATCTGCGTGCTCATAAAAGTGTCGGACACGACCCAGACTTAAAGCCACCTAGCTGGCTTTTATAGCTTGAGGTTTTTAATGGGGAGTGTATAACTTTTTCACGCTCTTTATGCCGCAAACGAGGCCGGGACGTGCATGTAAAATAAACGAGTGAAATTGATTGTGCTTGCACTTTTCTTTATTTACTCGTACTGCCCGTTTTTATTTTACTTACACATTTACGTTTGTGCAGAGCAAAACTGAATCAGCCTTTCTAAATCAGTGACTCTTTAGGACATTAAAAAGGTTTGCTATTCTCTGTGTCAGTGTTTGAATCGGTGATTCAGTTTGAAGCGTTAAATCGTTTTATTACCACTTATATTTTCTCCTCTGTATCAGTCTCTGAATGAGTGAGTCGTTCGGACATGATTCTGACTCACTCAGTAATTATTCCTTTTCATTCGATTGTCGATCATGGCTGAGATTCGTTGTTGAATTGATTTGTTTGACCAAGATTCACTTCTCTCCTGTTTGCTGTGTCAGTGTTCAGCCATGACACACATTTGCTCTTCCCTGGTTAATTGTTGTTCGTGTAAATCGGTGAATCCGTTTGTTTAGTGAATCTTTTTTTAGATTTAGTCAAGATTTTCTACTCACTTATTCAGAAGCTCGGTGTCTGAATCAGCCAATCGCTTATCGAATTTTCTCTTCCATCACTTAAGCTGACTGAATTATTTACTTATGACCATGTTCATTGTGTCAGTGTTTGAATCAGTGAATCGTTTATCCGGTTCCCGTCACTCAGCTCAGTTTAGTCATTTTGTTTGATCAAGATTCATTTTTAAATTCATGATGAGTTCAGTCATAGTCACTCCTCTTCCATTCAGTATGTCACTGAATCGGTTGGTTTGACTAATCTTCGCCCCTCTCATGTGTCAGCCTTTTGATCATTTGCTCCTTTCTTGTTGAGTGAGTCAGTGTTTGAATCAGCGAATCATTTGGCTATGACATAGATCTGCCAAAATATCAAGAGATCCGTTCCTTTGATCTGTCGCCGGGACTAATAAACATAACTAAAACCTGGAACCGATTTTATTTTTTACAGCCAGGACAGTTTTGTATTGCTCAATCCAATTTTCAGCCATCATGTGCTAATTTCATCAGATACATTTGAGTAAGAGATTTCCACTTACCTCAGGAGTGTGTTAATTACGTGTTCGGTTAGACTGGATTGGAAAACCCAGTCAAATATATTTTTTTTAACTAAAACATCCCACCTCTGCAGGGGGAACAAACAGAATATACATATCCTAAGTTTGTGGACACTGCATTTATACATCCAGAACCATGGATATTAAATAGAGCTTGTTCCTTTGCAGTTTTTTTTTTGCCACTCTCATCTGACTGATGTTGGACAATAAGCCCTGGCTCACAATTGGCATTCAGTTCAGTTCAAAGGTGTCTGATGGAGTTAAGGTTAGGTCAGGGCCCTGCACAAGCCACGTGAGTTCTCTGTTTCTTTACAGACTTCTTTTTATTAGGACAGAGGCCAAAAGACAGAGTACATCCCAACTCCTACAATGGAGATTGTGAACCAGACCTTTTGACCAACAGCACAAATGCTCTACTTGATGAATTCCCACAGTCACTGTCCAAAATTCTGTAGATCCCAAAGAGTGGGAGACGTTAGAGCTGCATATCAAAGGGCCAACTCCATATTAATGATTATAGAATTAGGATTTGATGTGGGGAAAGCTCCTGTATGTGTAATGTGGAGGTGTCCCAATACTTTGTCCATATAGTGGATAAAGAAATCACAGTTAGATGGGATGTATACAACCCAAAGTCAAAATCAGTATTTACAAAAGGTTAGGTTTCAGAGGATCTCCAGATGATTGAAATGTTTAAACACGATGCTTAACCAGCACCAAAACAGCACTAACCAGCAGAAACCAGCATGCTTGTGTATTTAGCAGCGAAGAGAAAGGTTAAGTTGTGTTACCAAAATTCGATCCAACCAGTAATCTATATTTTTCAGCTCAACACATTAAACTATAAAGCAGCTGATTTGAGCATTTATGCTGCTAAACAAGAAAGAGTGGTTCTTTTAAAAAAAAAGTTTTAACGGGGAACAGTACAAATGGAACCGCACCAACAGCAAATTCAAAACACCTGACTGTGCTAACAGTAGCCGCTACTATAGCTGCTAACGTTAGCCCTTTAAGTTGGTGGGTTGGGGGGGGGAGAGGATACTAAGCATTATAAACGGAGAATGAAAGGTAAAAATGAAGCTATGCTAACAAACCGTCACCCAAACGTCAATCTGTATCTATTCAGGTAAAAAAAATGTGTTGCTAGTTAACCTAGCCGTGCATTTAGAATGAACAAAGGGCTCTGGAGGAACACTAAGACAGTTCTAAGTGGAAAAAAAACTTGACAGTTGGCTAACTAAATACCTGTTTATGGCCAGGATAAACTACTTAGCAGGCAACGTTAGCACAGTCCCGTGTTTGTGTTGTGTACAGTACATCCTAGGTGCATGGAGCCTTGTTGACAAAATGTGACCCAAATATCAGTCTGTACGCATCTATTGTAGTACATTTACTACTTTCATATTTTAAGCGTTCTTTGTTTGCCCCCCTCCACGATGTAGGAGTATTTATAATGATGGATGTGCTGCTCAACGTGGCTTCTCATCCATAACGGTTACTTAATAATCACTACAAAAAAAGCAGCTAAATTCATTAAACAGCAACGGTTTGAAAAAAGACTGAACAGATCCACATACAATACAATATTTTATTATTCGGGACATCATATAGGGGTTCATTTATTTTTCCACAATGCACTGAACACAAATCAGTAAACGCAGATCCGGAATGTAGAACACAGAATGTGAATAATACGCACTTTATAAATTCGTATTTCTGTCAAAGTTCCTTCGTCAGCTGGTTATATTATATTTAATTTCATTGAATAATTGCAGTACAGTAGGCGGCCTACGCGGGGGTGGGGCGGGGGTACGGGGCGTATCGTGAATAGCGTCCGAAAGGAAACACCGTGAACACCACAGACAGACGAGATCTCCCATTCGTGCAGATCAGTTTTCACTTCGGTAAAACGTTTCTCAGGCCCGTCACCACTCGTACACCGACCTTAAGGCTCTACGAACACAACGAAAAGCATTGGTTGATATAAATATATGCAGTTCATCTTCATCTCCTCTTAGTTATTCCTCCAGGTTCCTTATCACACAAGATTCCTCTTCATAAAAATCCGGGAGGTTCCTCCTCCTCCTCCTCCTCCTCCTCCTCCTCCTTCTCCTCCTCCTCAGGATCGCACCGGTTATATTAGATTAATACTCAACTCCTTGGTTCCACACTCAGTGTTTTGTCCCGCTCTTTATAAAACAGTCTGAGAGCGTTTAGAGAGGAAAGACTAAAAATCCAGAGAAGGTGGAGTATTTCCATCCGCCCATCAGGTTCCCTCGCTCCAGTTTGAGATAGACCCGGTCCTCTCGCTCCACCATCAATAAGACGCCGTTGCTCGCCGCCTCCCTCGTCACGTCCTGGTCTCCGGCAAAGGCCGAAATGATGGGGTACTCGTTATGCATCAGGTTCACCTATAACACAAAGCAGCGACTGTTACTGATGATCACGACAGCAGCAGATGGCCACCTGGTGGCATCCCTGGTCAAAACATGACTAGAGGAATTCAGAAGGTTTGAAGAAATGAGACTCCACAAACGAGGGGAACAGAGAGCAACAGAAACAGGAATTTAACCTAGATGGAACAACCGGTAAGGCGACGGCGAGGATGCCCAAACTCACCCAATGAAGTGGGCCACGCCCTCTGATCAGCATGGAACCAGGGAGACTCGGCATTGGGAAGCAGTGCGGTACTAACCGAACCACTCAGGGTCATATAAAGGTTCTTGTAAGGTGAGGTTTGTCTTTTGGTTTTGTATGGAAAAATGTGTTTCAATCCTGGCCAATACTGGGTCCAATACTGGTTATTCCATCCACGTTAAATTCCCAGTTCTGTTCTGCTTGTGTTCGCCTTCTCTTCTGCAAGTCTACAGACCTCCTTCCCTGAGTTGCTTGGGCTGGGTCAACAATGGCATGCGCCTCAACAGTAGCGCCCCCTTGTGACACATATCAACACTTTCATGTAATGCTAAATGGTTCATACAATGATTATTTGGAAAGCCCAGCCCATTTCCTTCATTTAAACCACCACATTACGTCAATAATTTAACGTTTTTAAATATGCATGAACAAGTTTGGGATTTCACGAAAGACAATAAATTGCCTGCCCACAATTACTGTTCAATCTCCTTCAACCACTCTTTAAGAACTTCCCACGTAGAGGAGGCGTCTTAGCCTATGCATCTCAGGGAAAATTTCCTTGCCACTGTCCTCACTGGCTGAGCTCTTAGCATTTTGTAGTATGGTTAAAAAAGATGCTCGTTTTAAAGAAGTGTGAACGTTCTATTTAAATAATACGCTTTAAGAACAATTTGTGCACATTTGTACTGCTCCTAAGAATATAAAAAAGAAGCATTCGATTTTATTTTATTAAACAAGGCCATTAGAAAGGCAAATGAACAGTCAAAGAAAGCTGTTCGATTACGCAAGTGAGACTCAATGGTGGTGATTGAGTACTAAGTGATATAGTCAACTGGTCAAACTGGACAAGAGTGCCCCCACATTGACTGTTCAGTAGGGTGTATGGTAACCCAAGAGTGCCAAGACACACTGACAGCGATGCGGCATTGTCCAGCTTTTAGTAACGTTCCCCCCTTCTTCCACACAGACTGCTTCTAGTCTAGATCTCCTTTCATGCACGGTATGCTTGAGATAAATTTTCCATCATATTCAGACGTCCGACCTTAAAGGCCATTCAATGCGTGAAAGAAGCACCTGAGAGGTTTGAAGGCTCCCAAATGGTCACCAGCTGACTCAGATATTACGCAAATAACAAAGGTTAGACTTATTTTCTTCCCAATAAGTTCAACAAAAGTTTGTTCTCCTGCATTTAGCACTAAAGACCTCTGACTATCCTCATGACTCCCATATGTCGTGGAACGTCTTCTTCGGCTTGGGATTTGCGGAGTTTGGAACAGGAACCTCAGATGCTCATTAAACCCTTCCTGTGTGGGTTTGGATATTTGGATGCTCCAAACGCGTTGACATCGAAACATCTGATCACCGTGTCTTAGCGGTAGTTTAAAATCTCGTGGTTCTTCGCGAAGTTCATGACGGAATGTATCCTGACAAAGTCCTAGAGCCTTTGGAGGAGAATCAGCCAGAATCTCAAACTATAGATCCTCCACCATGCTTAACATCTGGATTATTTTCTGTAGAAGCCGCTCTAGTGCTTGGTTCCAGTAAAGATTCCAAAAGATCTCCAGTTGATGGAAGTTTCTTCTTCCACAGTGGATGGTGACTCCTATCTTCTTTAAATTTGGATGCTCCTCTTCACCATGTGTGGAGGTAAAGTCCATTGGGTTCCTTTTCCAGCTTCATTAACCATTATACTTGATACCTTTTCACAGCATTTGTTTGAGTTCCAGAGATCAGCACCAACTACCACAGCACTGTAAATCAGAAGGAAGCCCGTGTTCTCCTCACCTGGATGGTTTGTCTGTTGTAGACCTTCACCACGTGGAAGCTGAAGCTGTAGATGCCCCTGCGTGGGGCTGTGAACACACTGGCCTTCAGGTCGAAATGGTTCCCAATGTTCACCAGAACCTACAAACAGTAGGAGGATCACATATTACATACAGAAGAGTCTCAATCTAAAAACCTCATGTCCGCATAAAAAAAAAAAATTCATTAATAATAAAGTAACAGTGTATCTGGGTCACGAGATGACGATAATAAGAATGTTTTGAACATAAACGAAATCAAATAAAATAAAATATTTATAAAATGAATCAAGCTAAAAAATGTTTAGGTATGAATATTAATAATAAAATATATTAGTATAGTATTGCATATTGCATTGAACGTTTTAATTTTTTTTCTGTTTTTAAAGCAGTGTGCACATTCTTATAATCTATGAAAGATGACATGCACATGGTTTTAAACTTAATTCAATCTAAAATAAGTACACAAAAAAGAACTCCTACGAAGTTACGCTCGTAATTATGGCGCATCGTGCTTTAGCATAACGTCGTCCACATCAAAACGGATAAACCGCGTGATTCTGATCTAACAAATCAATGTAAAAAGTCTTCATTGAAGCCCCTGTAAGTTCTGTATGAGCTGGTGTGGGGCTTCATTTCATATAAAAAAGATTATGATCTCAGAGCAATCTGACCTATTTGGCATTCCATAATGTCTGTAGACAATGTTAAGCTTAATATGCAAATAAGCCCCTGATCATTTTTTTTTTTTTTTTTTTGCTTGTTTTGACTTTTTATAAATTTGTTACCATGCATAAAAACATCTGTCTACTCTTAATTCTTAGAACAAATTAAATATTCAGGGAAAAATATTTCTGAGCAAAATTACTATTTGTGTAACCACTTTATTTACAGTTTTATCAATTCTTTTAAATTGAAAAGTTAAATTTAATCGATATTACACAATACATAAATGTTGGGGTGGTAACAAGCATGTATTTTTATTTATTTATATTATTGTCTTCTTCCATTTGTTCTCCATTTATGAAATATTGACTTAAATATTTTTTAATTAATTCTTCTTTTTAATTTATTTGGTTGATTGGTTATTTCTTTATTGTCGCTTGACATTAAAATATTTGCATAACAAAATACAAGGTTTTTTAACCATTTAAATGATTCATTATTTTAGGTCCATGGAATCTAGGGCGGATATTTATAACTTAATAAATTTAATTAAATTAAAAGAAAAAATGAGAACTGATTAGATAGATTTGCATAATTTAATTGAAAAGTCTATAAACTATACAACTGTAGCAGTTGAATGTTAAATAAAAATTGTAATAAGACAAATAGAAATCAAAATAATATTAATTAAATATTATTATTAATAATAATAATAATAATATCAGTGTAATATTATTTAAGTGACATTTTTCAATATGCTGATTTTATGCGTATATTATTTGTATTTTTTATAGCAAGTAGTCCATGTGACTTTTCTAGCATTCATTTAAATATAAAATAAAAGCTTATTATTTAACTGATTATTAATCAAAACATTGCAGTGTGTTTAATAAAACACAAATCAGTAAAGAGCTTTGAAGTTCTGGACCTGGTCGAAGTAGATGGTGGTGGATGTGTTGCTCATGTCGGATGGTTCATGGTTGGTCCCCCTGATGGCAGAAAATGCCACCCTGGCACTGCCAGAGCGCACAGAGATGCCAAGAGCCGACGTGACGCCGCCGTCCGACGACGGGTTAGAGTCGCACACAACCAGGCATTTTCCCTCCAGCACCACGGGTTCGGTGTCATTCTGCCCCAGAGACACGCCCACGCCGAACACCAGGAGGACCGCTGGGGCCAGCGCCAACATGACCAGGATACAGCGTTCCACCATGACGCCTGAGACAAGCTTCTCTGAAAATGCTTAAAATCCAACGTCTGCTTATCCCAAATCTCTCTCTCTTTGTTTCTCTCACCACACGTGATGCTCGCGTTACCCTCCGTCTCCTCTGGGTGATCTTCAGAGCATCGTCTTGGGATGTTCTAAAAAAAAAAGTGTTTGTTACATGTTTATTACATGTTTATTACATATGAAAAGTTTTTGGGAATAAAAATCTCAATTATGCAATGTGTAAAATATTTGTACTCATAAAATCTATAAATATATAGAGAAATGTACAACAAAAATGTTGATACGACTAATTTAGTGTATGAACTATGAATCTATGATTTATTTATATATGCATAATAAATTGACTTCCAGTTAAAAAGATCTATAAATATGTATCAAAATATGTGATGTCATTTCAAGTCAGCTTACACATGCACAATATACAAAAATAACTCCAAATAGACTATAGAATATATTCTGTCAAACCAAAAATCTAATTAAAAACCAAATAAAATAACTGCAGTGTGCATTGTGTACTACGT
>JAUZST010011430.1:0-36883 GCA_034779995.1 Parotocinclus haroldoi | reverse complement strand
CACATTCTGTCTCACTCTTTGTCTTTCTGTCTCTTTATGTTTGTATCTCTCTCTCTCTCTCTCTCTATCTCTCTCTCTCTGTATCTCTCTCTCTCTCTCTCTCTCTCTCTCTCTCTCTCTCTCTGTATCTCTCTCTCTGTATCTCTCTCTCTCTCTCTCTCTCTCTGTATCTCTCTCTCTGTATCTCTCTCTCTGTCTCTCTCTGTCTCTTTCTCTCTGCTGTGCAGGCTGGCAGGTGGCCTTGTGTATTGTTCAAAGTCTTCCAAAATAATGATATTTTTTAAGGTTAGTTGGTGATCCTCCACAGTCCATCAGGCTCATGTTCTGGCTTGTTCATAGTCCAGATCTCTTTCTCACATTAAACCCAAGCTAACTGGGAAACATTTTCCAGTAAAATTAATCTTACTGACAGGGTCTGTAATACTGAGCCACGCTTCTTGTCACACCCCCTACTCATCTCCCACGTTTGTTAAAAATGCTTTTGGGCAAAAGATATGATGAAGTGAATAGAAACTGTACATGTGCACGTTTATGCACATTAGAAATGCGTATGATCAGCAGGGCTGCTCAGGAGTGCTTAATTTGTATTCCAGGAGATAAGGGAACACCAAGAGTGCCGTGATCCAGCAAATGAGCACTAAGTGAAAAGATCCCAGAACACAATAGTCCTCACAGTACAACACGTAATACAGTGGGCGTCAAAATAGAATATGTATATTTAACAATGTAAGAAAGAAGACAGAGACAGAAGACAGAGTGAACTAAGAAAATGAATAATAATGAAACTAAAAACCAATGGACTAAGGAAACTGTCGTTTGAAGAGTAAATAAAGTTTGTGAATAGCTAAGAGACTGAAAATAAAGAAAATGGCCATATAAGAAAATTCCTCACTTTTTTATCTCCATGAACCTAGACAGGGCACCAGTCCATATTACAGAGACTCATACACACACGCAGCACTTTAGAGACCACAATTAACCTAACAAGCATGTCTTTGGAAACCGGAGTATCCGAAGGGACACAGGGAGAACATGTCAACATGTCGAAAGAAACCAGACTGATGCACCTGGGGATTGAATCCAGGACCTTCTCCCTGTGAGGTGACAGTGCGAACAAACCACCAAGCCACCCATAGAGGAAATTAATCTCTTCAATTGTATATTATATGGACTATAGAATCTATTTAGGGAACGAATTAACCAGGGAAATAATTAAGGACTTCATTCAAGTAGGGACCTAAATACCTAGATGAAACTAAAGGATTAGGGGGTAATAAACTACCAAATTAAGACATGAATTAATTAGAAACTAAAGACATAAACAGTGAACTAAGGGACTGGGAAACTAGAGTACAAAACTAGAGGATTTGTAAGAATATCAATAAGCAAGCAGCTTTAAGGAGTAAGGTAGGCGTGGTATTCCTTTGTGTAACAATAACAATGCTTTGTCTGCAAACTTGAGTATAAGTATAGTGAGTGAGTATAGTTTAACCAGATGGTTAAGAGCTGTAGCAAATAAGAAGATAAGAACAGAATCGATGACCATATAAGGACAATGCATCCGTAAATGTGATTGTATCAAATGAGCGGAGTAATGCAATAACGAGTAGTAGCCTACAACTGTTGGACACCTGAAGGATGGATGTGCAGAAGAATGTATGAATTAAGGCATGGCTTAGGTGAGTGGGCGAACGGATAGATAAATGGAGAGACATATGATAGAAAGATGGATGGATAGAAATGAACAGAGTGCAGCAGTGTGTGATGGCTCAATCAGTGACCTCACTTGTGCCATTTGGCATGGGTCACCGAGCGCTCACACAGGAAAAGACCTCAAATGATGGAGAATTGGAACAGAATGAGATGGCTAATAGTCTGTTTAGATGGGAAAATAAGCTTCCACACTGGTCACATTGACCCAGCACTGCCTCTATTGCATATCAGTAGTGAGCGAGGGTGTTGGAAGAATATGGCGATGTGGAGTGATTGGTGCGAAGAATGGTTTTGTCTGACTAGCTGCAGGAGTATTATTGATCTGTACCTCAAAGGCAGATTTTCAGATGGTTCCCCGGGATGGAATCTTCAAAGACTGAACACGACAGAGCCTGACACACGTCTGCTGCTTTACGTCACGCATGACCAGCTCACACCGTTTCAAAAATTATATGACATGAATGCACTGATTTGTATGGTGTGGTAAAATATTTACATACGAATAGCTAAGCTTCTCCATCCTTTATTGTCATGTCCGCTCAAGTTTTGACACTACTTTGTATACAAGGCTGAAACAAGAGCCTCATTATTTCCTCAGCCACGGGTATATGATCGCATCTCATAGGTCGAATAGTGTGCAGATAAATGAGTGTGCAGATTATTTGTATTTGTGATTTGTGTGCAGTCAGTTTACATGTGCAGGTGATGTGTCAGGGTTACAGTTGGCCCAGATGGAGCCTGCATGCTGAGGCGAATCTGTAAAACTCCTACGATTGTGTTGTTATTTTGTAGATGGTGCTGTGAGGGACTAGGGTATGTGCCTGTGTGTGTGTGTGTGTGTGTGTGTGTGTGTGTGTGTGTGTGTGTGTGTGTGTGTGTGTGTGTGTGTGTGTGTGTGTGCTCTGAAAAATAAACAGAAAAATAAACCAGACCTGTGCAGACTCATCCTCATCTAGGTCACTGAGTCCATCTAAGATGAGCCCTGTTTACGATGCTCAAATAGCCTTCTGATTTGCTGCAGGCTGTGTGTGTCTGTGTCTGCGCATGTATGAGAGTGTGTGTTACAGAGACCTTGTTTTGGGAGTTTGCTGCTATAGTACAGCTTGTATATTGTGTATCCTGCTTCAACGTGTTTCTGTCTGTCAGGATAGCTGGTCATGTCTGTTTGTCTGTTGGTTCACACATCTCTCTAGCCTGCAGGAAGGCCATGCTGGATATCATTGTGGAGGAGACAAAAGCCTCTTATAAACAGCTGCTTCATCGCTGTGTGTCTTTTCCCAAATAGCTCTCGGTTAGTTTTAGTTCAAAGCAGGGAAATACTAAAAACAGCACCCCATGCACATATGTATGTTGTATGGTGTTAATAAGTAGTTAGGTATACATGACTAATATATATATAGTACACTGCTTAAGTAATTAATTAAGTCTTAGTACTAGGTACTGTGGTAGCCTAGCAGTTAATACTGGTGCTGGACTCTGGACCTGATGGTCCAGTGTTCAAATCCTACCTCTGCCAAAAGCTGCCACAGTCAGGTCGTTAAGCAAGGCCCTTAACCCACGATCACTTAAATTGTGATCTGTCGCTCTGGATCGCTCTGGATAAGGGCGTCTGCTAAATGCCATATATGTCAATGTAAATGTACTAGTATGACGTAGAATGCAGGTGTGCGCAGTTTAATGACCATTCCAACATCTACTTCAACAGCCAAGGAATTAAAAAATTACAGTAAAATATAAAACTAAATAATAATTTGTCTTTTAACTCCATAGGCTGTGGATATAAACGGGCGGTCACATGGTGAAGAGCTCTTGACTAGACTAGTGACTATTCTAATTCAGCTAATTCATTTAGAGATTTTTTTGTGAAAAGTTGCACTTTCCACTGTTCACTTAACTGTTTACTTTACAATGTTTACTAACAAGTAAACATTATTTGTGTGCATGCATGTCCTATTCTATAGTACTCCTTTGTTTGTACCCCACTACCTGTATATTCTCTTTAATCTGTAACTATAGAAACGGGCTCACATTCATTCCTTGTCTCTCTTCCTTTCACCTGGCTGATCTTAGTTGTTGTTCATGACATTGTCTATCAATGCATTTTTGCTTCTGTCAAACAAAATGATCAGGTCCTTCATACCATTCTCTTATGTGTTATGGCCTTCACCACACAGGGTCGTAATAGTACATGACTTTAAAAATAATCAAATGCAAAAGTGCAGTGGTCTTAGGGATGCTGTGTAGATGGTAGTGTTCTGTTTTATTAGTTATTATTAGTTAGTATTTAGCATTTACATACCATGAGCAGACCAGATGTCCCTCCCCATGACAGTAAGTGGGATTCATGAATATTTAAATATCAGCTATGGGTAATCGGTGACAGCATTGACTCCAAGTAATTCAAACATACCATTTAACTTGATAGTAGGATTCATTAAATCATTTAAACAAGTCCCCAGGCTGTTTTCCTACCAACAAATCCTTCTTACGGGGGTGGCGGTGAGGCTGTGAACATGCTTCTCTCCCCTCACGGTGGCATGAAATATATTTAGCTCTGAAGTGACATCTTTTCTCACCCACCTATTGGTGCCTGGTTTTGTTATGCCTCTTTCCAGTGAAGCAAGTGAGAGTCTGCTGCATCACTGAGCACCTTACTGTCTGGTTTCTGCGAGAGAAAGAGAGAGAGAGAGAGAGAGAGAGAGAGAAAGAAAGGGAGAGGCAGTGCCCTGGCTCAGTCTGGTGTCAGGTGCAGTTAAGAGGTACCCTGTATAAGTAGAGTGAGACGTGAAGCACAGTTACTGTAGTGTGTGACTTCATGGCCATATGGTAAAGGCATGGCTTCAGGCGGTACTGATACTTAGTTCAAAGATGAGTGATTTTAGTGATTTTAGTTTATTAAAGAGTTCGCATCAACAAATTTTCCCAATTTGAATGAAACTGATAACTGTCATCCCTGCATTTAGTGTTTATTGCACCCTCGATATGCCTTATTTTCTGTCCTCTCTTCTTCTGCTTGCAGACAGTGAGTGGTGTTTAAGTCCAAGGATTAAAATAATCATGCCAGAAGCTTGATTCTGCACACACTGAGCACACTTTGTTTTGATTCGGATTGTTTTAGGTTTTAGATCAAATAAGATCCAACCATGACCCTGTTGTAGTTTCTCAGTAGAAGAGAGTTCATGATGCCATATTCAGTAGTACTGTGCAAATGTCTTAGACTGCCATTAGATTAGATACACCTATACTGTTTTAGCAACAAAGATAAGTGGGAAATAGGATTATGATGTAACTAATCCAAGTTTAAATGTTTTGGGTCCAACTGTTGACAATATGTTAAATATTGTCATTAGACCATTGTTACTTTAGACACTGCGATTGTTAGTGTTAGGTTCATGTTTGTTAATAGGTGGCTCGTACACGACATAGGGGTTTGTACCCCTTGCATGTATAGGTATGCACCATTTAACATGTCTGTGAATCAGGTCAGATACATTACCACAGTCACATTGTCATTTATGCTACAGAAATTGAAAGATAACATGTATTTTCACAACAAAACTGCATGCAAACGATGCAAAAATGCCTCGTTGGTACAGCTGAAAACACGAGCGGAACACTACCATCTACACGGCACACAAAAAACTGATCATATTCTGTATATCACTGCCTCCAGGATATACACAACACTGTGGCTCTTTACAAGCTAGTTACAAGCATACATTAACCATCACACACGTTGTAGAATCAACCAAGAGTCCAATGGATGTCCAATGGCAATGCAGTATCACGTTTTAAACACTTTAATCCTTTGAAGCAACTCCACGTTTCACATTACACAAGTTGTAAGATGTCAGGTGATGAGCACAGGGTGCTTCTAGGTACATGTAGATGATAACAGCACGGCACAGTGCTTGTAGCATTAAACAGAGTATAAACATTTTTTTATTGGCACAGAAAACTGCAACACTTAAAAGTGTCCATGCCCCAACACGAACCACTCAGTTCCCCCTTGTAGTCCATCCTCTGGTTGTCAGGGGACAATGTGCCTCCAAGGACTTCCCACTGAGGAACTCGATATCCTAAAGTTATGCTGTGTATCGGAGGAAATAATTGTTTGTATGCATATTTTCTACATTATTTTATTAATCTGTTATTATTTGCTTAATTTTACTATAATTACAAATTTAACTATTTCAGTTAACGTCTAGGCCACCCAAGGAGGACGGGTCCCTTTTTGATTCTTGGTCCTCCCAAGGTCTCTTCCTTACAAAATTAGGGGAGTTTTTCCTTTTCACTGTCACCCTAGGCTTGCTCAATTTGGTATTTTTAAAGACAATACACCATTGTAAAAAGTGCTATATAAATACATTTGACTTGACTAGTTAATGCAAAGTATAGCAATATTCATGGCAATAAATGAAATAAACAAATATGACATACACATGGCTAAAATTTAGACACTGTAAACCAATTTTATTTTGACCACCTTTTTTCAGCTGCAATTTCCGGAGGTAAAATACCAAAAAAATATTTCCTATTATAATTTGTTATAATTGTTAAGACCGCAATCGTTAAAGCAAGCAGACATTGACGGTTGTTAAAGATGGATGATTATTAAAATGTGCTTACCTGTATAAACCCATTCAGGCTTAGAGTAATACTGATATGTTTCAGCGATCAAATACAACAGAGTCAGATATAATATTGAAATTAAAAACGTAAATATTTTAATAATATTTTATGTGAGACTGGTACTAGATTGCTGAGTAATTTACTGAGTAAGAAGGCCAGAGCACGTCTTGTGTAAAGAAACTTACTTACATGAAACTATGAGGAGAAAATTAACAGGGCCTGTGGGTCACACAGCTGCCAACTCAATACAGATGACTGAAATCCTTCACGGGGCATGATGTAAGGAAGAAGTGACTCTTAGACCTTAAACACTCCCAGCATGAACCCGTGTGAAATATCAGTAGCATTTTTAAACATTATGCACATTAATGAAGGGTGGCCCTGTGATGCAGCAGTGCTGCATTGATGTTTTAATCATGAGATGCTGACTTAGATGATGCCATGAAACATACATGCCAAGTGACAGCTGATCCCCATTCTCTTTGATGCCATGTTCGCTCGAATCGAATCATGAACATCGTCTTTTCTTCCTTTTAAACATGAGCATTCAATAGCCAGGCCTTCTGGAAACGTTCCTACTTAATACAGCAGGTTTAACTGTACAGTCTTCATAGACTTTAATAATGTGATTAAAGGTCAAAAGTGTTTAATCACCTTTGATTTTGTTTATTATTGCTATAAATCTTTCAGAACCCTGTAACCTTCAAGTCTCTTTTGGAGCTTCATAAATCTAGTGACTAAGCTTCCACATTAAAAGTGAAAATCACTTTTCTTGTTTCTTACACCCGTTTTCTTTCAGCTGAGCATTTCTCCCAAGACTCAATCCTTCCACAAAGCAGTTACCAGACAGAGATTTCGCACTTTCACTGATAAAATAAAACAAATTGTTTATGCCATGTTATATATAGAGTCATAAGGTGTGTGATGATGCAGTGTGATGCAAAAATTGTCTTTCTGCAACTGCATTTTTTGAACACCAGAGGGTGCAAATCATACGTCATAGTCCCATACGCTTATCTTTAATAAATAATTGACTTGGTTGTCTTTTTTTATCTCCTGCTCTGCAATGGAAACAGGCTTTCTTGTTAACTTTGATTATTCAATTGAATATGGCATTTACTTCTTTAAATTGTTGCAATAGCACTATTTCAAACTACTAATTTCTTATAATTGCGAGGGACTGCATTTTAACTTTGTAAAAATAAAAAAGAAAATAAGTTTAAGACATTTACGATTTGTAAACTTCTAGTGTCTAGTAATTTCTTTTAAAGCTTATACAAAACTTATACATTTTTGTATTGTTTGTACGGTATTGTTGTATCATAAGAAAATTGAATTGTGAAGTCAGTATTGAGAATCGAATCATGAGTGGAGTATTTCAAAATGTAAAATGCAGAACTGTTGGATCCACATAAATAAATACCAGAATAAGTTTGCTCCAAATATGAGAATTACCGGATCTTGTTCCTGCAGAATCTTTCACAAATTTAGCACTGGGCACTGCCATAGCTGTCACATACAGCAGCTAAACTCACTAGGTGAGAGCGCTAATCAAACTTTAATATACTTGACCTATAGTACGTTTGCTTATTCTCTCTGCTCAATAAAAAGCCCATTCTGTACATGCAGAGAGCAGCAGTCATACAAATGTGAAGCACATCCATGGATGATTGTCGTGAATCAAATCGTGCAGTTCTGAAAGCTCAAAATGTGATTTCTCAGTGTATTTGTAGAATATTTGTACCTAAAGTGGTCTAAACTTGCCAGTAGCTCACATAAAGGCTCTCCCATAAAGGCTCAGATTGGATTGTGCCAGTATGCCCATTGCTTTGGATAAATGCCTCTGCCAAAAGAATAAATGCACAATGTGCCTCAATATATCTTCCATTTCCATATCAGTGTCTGATACAGCGCAGGTCACTGAAGTGAAATATAAAATCACATCTGATCCAAGACCAGCTGTCAGCCCTGATTCATTGTTTTTGCCTCAGACTTGCTGCTGTTTCCCCTGACGTATTGGAATAAGGTCCCGCTCACTGGCTCGTCTCAGTTCCAGCTCAGAAATTAGAGGAAATATTTGTGCTCTGGAGGGAAAAGCGTGTGCATCATTTACTTTCCCTTGGAGCTCAAACGACCAAGGGGCTTTGACGTTTATTATCGTGCGTGATCAGTATGTGTTTGTGTGGATTTATATGTTTTATATAAATGCACCTTGCAAAACGAGCACGCCAATTAAAAGGAATAATCCAGGCATGTACCAATTAAGGCAGGAGACGGTTTTAACGAAGCAAATGCTTGTTTGGAGAGAGAGATGACGTGCTTTATCTTAAGATGAGTTTGTGACTAAAAGCTCGTAGTAGAAATAATAAGCATGGTTCACGGTTTGCCTGACAATGTTTGAATTTTTCCACTTTGTGAATGCCCGCTTTGTTTCTTTCACAATATGTTTCACCATAATGGCCGCTGTTAGAGTGTGAAAGCCTCTCTGAGTCACGAGTAGAGCCACTCATTAATTGCTAGTCTCAGTTGCATTTCTTTTGCTCATTGC
The DNA here is from genome assembly GCA_034779995.1 of Parotocinclus haroldoi. Taxonomy (NCBI): domain Eukaryota; kingdom Metazoa; phylum Chordata; class Actinopteri; order Siluriformes; family Loricariidae; genus Parotocinclus; species Parotocinclus haroldoi. The sequence continues at coordinate 27,990 of JAUZST010011430.1, read as the reverse complement.
AGATTATGGAGATGAGCAGAATTTGAATTTGGTTGGTTTAAAGCATTGCTTGATAAGGAAGAGCCTTCATGTGGTGGTGCAGCAGACTTTTTTTTTGAAAAACAAATGTTCATCTATCATAGTATATAAATGGTATTTTCACAAGAGTACTTCATGCAAACGATACGAATATGCCTCAGAAACAACATTCAGAACCCGAGTGGAACACTACCATCTACACATAATGTACCATCATTTCTACTTATGTATGTACTTAATGCAAAAATATATTTATGGCAAAAAGAATGCATGTGCTAAATCTAAAACCAGCTGTTTACGACTACAACGTCTATAGTTTGGTCATTAGGAGATGATGTGCTTTCAAGGACTTTTCATTTTTAGGGGTGGGACTTTAACGCATTAATTTCGATGAATTAATTACAGGGAAAATAACGAATTAAAAACAGTGCACAAGTTCCATACAGATTGTACTGTAGCGACGGTCGAACCCCGAAGCGAGCCGTTCTGGTGCCACAAACAGCTGCATGACTCACTGATCTGTTATTTCGGATTTGTGTCGTCCCGTGTTCTGTTTGATGTGATCGCGGGCTGACTGTGGGAGTGACTGAACGTGATGTTGCTTGTTTGGGGGCATGAACGTGCGTGTTTGTGACCTTGTGGGTTTATTTTGGGCGATCGGGAATGTTGTCTTACGTGAAACTGTGTGTGTGTAGGGAATGTAACTTGTGTATATTGTCCTGTGATTATTGCTGTCTTTTGTAGAATGAATGAGCAGATCCTACCGTGTGTGTGGAAGTCGTCTGTGTGCGTTGGGTGACTGCTGCTTTCCATGTTGGGGTACTGCACTGGGTATAAGAGATCATGTTAGAACTGGTATTTGTGCCTGTACCAGGAAGTTCAGTAAAAAGCCATGTTTTATTTATAATGGGAGCAGTTGAAGTCAATCAGTACTTTTTGGTCAGCATTTTTGGTCAGAATTTTCAGTGTTCTGAAAACTGTTTGCTCTGTGTTTTCTGCACTCATCTATTGGTCTGTGTGGGAAAATAAACACGATTTTGAAGTTATGTTTATAAGTTAATAAACTTATGTTTATTGACTCATTCATCGTCCAAACTTAAATTATTTTTCTCATTTTAAATATTGAAATGTGATTAAAACGTGATTAATTTCGATTAATTAATTACAAAGCTTCTAAGTAATTAGATTATTTTTTTTATTGTGTCCCACCCAAATATAATATAATCTAATATAATCAATAGAAAGGCAAAAGCTGGTCAGCCATTTGCAGTTTAGTTTGAGAGTTGGAAATTTGCTTTTTAAATGACACTGCAAATTCATCCGAGGCGACCTCTCCCACTGCACGTAAATGAAAATGGCCCTTTTAAATGTCAGCCCCACCAAGGGCTCCAGGTGGGAAAAAGAAGCCCTAACAGCAGTGCACACCAGCGGGATAGTCTGCAAAAACTCCCACAAACAAACAGGTGAACAGGGGAAGGAGAAAATAGCAAGACATTTACGCAACGGCAAAGGGCAGCCATTTGACTCTGATGCTTTTATCCTATTTGTCCTATTGAAATTAAAGCTACATGCACATTGCCTACATGAAGTTATCCCAGTGTCGTAACAAACATCACACCGCATCTGTCCATATCTGTGTATAGATATGCCTGTGAATATGTATTTATTATGAGAAAGTAGTTATGAGTACCCTAGCAGAAATGAATCTTGGGTTGAATGTTGTTCTGCTCTGTAGATACATTGCATGGCCAAAGACAACCAATCACAGTCACCTAGGCCACCCATGAGGATGGGTTCCTTTTTGAGTTTTCCAAAAGTTTCTTCCTTTTAGGGAGTTTTTCCCTTGCCACCGGGATTGGGCTTTTAAGATGCACCATTGTCAAAAACCAACATATAAATAAATATAATTAATAATAATAGGTTACACTTATATAGCGCCTTTCACAATCTCAAGGTCACTTGACAGGGTACAAAAGAATGTGCCATATTTAAGACCATGCTTAACCTCACCTCTTTACTAAAATGAAGGTTTTTGACTTTTCCTTGCTCAGAGCTGTTCTGAGGAGGACCTTTTAAACTAAGTTAGGAGCTCTCTAAGAGTATTCCCTATGAATACGGCCTGTGATCTTTAACAAAGTGATTAAAAGTAGGCATTAACATAACCTTCCAATTAAATACAGTAGTAACTTGAGTTTTTCTTTGCAAATGATGGTTGCATCAGTAGTCTGATCTCTTTAGTTTCCTTACATTAAAAAGGATGATACAGAGATAAATAGTGATGGCGGTGTTTAAAACCTGCAGCAGCACTACTGATCCACTCGTGTGTGTGTGTGTGTGTGTGTGTGTGTGTGTGTGTGTGTGGTGTGCGTGTGTTTGTGTGTGTGTGAGAGAGGGAGAGAGAGAGAGAGAGAGAGAGAATGATCCACCACCAAATTAGTACCTGATCTGTGTAGGGCTGTGCTAATTTGTCAATATAGCAATATGTTGCGATATTTATTTTTGTGATATACTACATTTTCCACGGGGGAAGATGTATCGAGTTCCACACGGGGTAGTTCCTCACAAATGACTCCTTGGAACAGTTTTGTGTGTGTATGGGGTTTAGTGTAGATCACTTTTGATCTGAATTGATTAGTTCATGTTGCAATGTGAGCTTAAACCTTGTGACCATGAAATGTCCATGTCTTCTCTTTCAGCCCTTGCAGCCATCCTGTTCTGGCGCCAGCGGTTCAGGCCGGCGCTCACTGCAGCGCACCCTCTCGGATGAGAGTATATACCGTGGCCAGCGTTTACCGTCACTGGGTGATTCAACGCTGGAGCAAGCCCTTGCCAGCGACGTGCTTTTCAGCTGCTCCACCCTGCCGCGTTCTCCCACAACCCGTGGGGCCCCCCTCCGCCGACCATCTTACAAACTGGGTATCAAGATGCATGGTGAGTAGCTCATACATGCATCCTCAGAAGTAAGGAAACATACATACACACTCATAAATGTACCGTAGTTGTAACCTAGTTTTATAGCTAGGGTTCACTACCTTAGTGTCTGCACCCTTGTCTTAGTGCTGCCTGGCTGGCTAGCATTTGCACTGACGTAGAACCCTGTCAGGCATCACGTTTGGATACATCAGTGTACTTGTATGGACAATTTAATTGTGCATGCTGGACATTCACTGTTTTTTGCTCATGTGGGATGCATCCCACATGAACCCATACATAAAAGTGCAGCCGATCAACATCCATATGCCTTAGCTCACAAGGTGCTCATATATTCTGATCAAAAGGAGGACACTGCAAAAAATTTGTTGCAGATTTTCATCGTTTGAGCAACAGCTATGTTTTAGAGCTAAGCCACCTCTAATGCATTAGACAGAGGCTTCTGGTGCCTGTATTTTGTCTCCCAGTGCAGCTTGTTCACTCATTTTTAACTTTAAGGTTGAACTCTCTCGATTTCTGGTGCCAGCACCCTGCAAGTACTCTATCGTACTTGGCTATCCGATGTAAATATGAGCTCTTAAGGCGTGTTTTTGATATTTGTTTTGCAATGCGAGTGACACTCGGACATTTAGGATTGGTCTTAGATATTAGAAGATAAGCTAAAATTGTAAAGCTTAATTGTACAAAGCGCTATATGAATAAATCTGACATGACTTGATACTTGAAGTCAGCTCACACATTTTTAAAACAATTATTAAGAAGACTGTACATATCTCACACCCCTCCTTGCCTCAGTAGCCGTTCTGCCTAAATAGGGTAACAGCTCAGGAGGTGTATAAGTGTAATAGCCAGACTCAGTCAGCTGACACGTACCATGTGATGTTTTCTCATTGGCCGTGGGTCAGGTGATCTCTCCGCGTCTGACACCTCTCTAGCAGACCTGCACGAGCGCCAGACGCTGCCATCTCCCGAGCTGGGCCTCATGCCCCTTCCTGACACAGACACAGACAGCGGCTTGGACTGGAGCCACCTGGTGGACGCCGCCAACGCTTTCGAGGGTGAGGGGAGACCTCCACGCAGTGAGCGCCTTTCCTTTTCCTCTCTATTAGCTCACACACTGTCTTGCACTCTGAATTATCCACCTAAATAACAGTGTGTAGTGGTTTCAGTGCGTGGTACTATTGCAAGGAAGAGCACAGAAAGGCAAATGAATACTGTTAAATAAACCAAATTGTGATCACTTGTAATAACACCACTGTAAAGGTCGATTTTTTAAAAAAAAATTTTATTTTTTATTTTTATTTATTTATTTTTTTTTTAATACGATAAGCATTATAAATTATAATGTTTTAAAAAACACTTGAACCACTGCTCTAATTGGAAGTAATATAGTGCAGTCAAAGGAAACCATCATCTTTTTGAATTGAATTGAATTATAACTTGTTTTTTTGTAATAGTATTCATACTTCTTATTTTAAGTTTAGTTTTGGAGTGCAGGGCTGTGAGTGAAGCATATGACCTGTCTAGCATAATCCCCACACTGTTTTCAGCACATCGGGAGTAACTGTTCATTCTTTTATCACCTGTTTGCCTCACTCTGTCCACTCCTGTTCTCGTACCTCGCCCCCCTCAGTCCAGAGAGGGTTCATGTTCAGTTCCCAGGATATCAGTCATCGCAGTGAAAGCTCTGTGAGCTCTCAGCAGCTGGAGCTGCAGCCTGTACCCCACTCTCGACTCTCTCCCAGGTCAGCTTGTTTCCTTCCTTTATAAATTATTGTTATTTTACCCACCTTGTGGCTGTTTGTTAAAGTCCCCCTTTCTGTTCTACAGTGAGGGCTCGGTTGGTTTCGGGAAGGTTTCTCAACTCGAGGCTTTGGTGAAGATGCTACAGGAGGATTTAAAGAAGGTAAAGGAATTCTTTTCATATATTAAACATGACTGTTCTGGTCCTTGCGTATCTGGGTACAAGTGGGTAAATTTGTTAAACTGGACTTACCAGGTTTGCTTTTTTATTTTTGTGCTGAAAGCTCATATAGCTAATGAGGAAATGTGTGTTGTCCTAAAAATTTAACCAAGTAATCCAGAGGCAATTCTAGGAACAGAACTGTGGGTTGCCGAGCACCTAATGAGACCAACCCCTCTATTGTCCTTTGATCTGTCTGGTTGTTTTATGAGGAAAAACGATCTAATATTCACAGCTGACTGGCTGGTCAAACACAGGGCAGGTTAGGAGTTTGGTATCATATCTGATCATGTCTTCTGTCATTCACATCTTATATAAAAAGGCATATTGGCTTTAATATCAACACAGGCCTAGCAATGGCACAAGGGCTAGCATTTCACGCTCATATTTGAAAAGTGGACAGTATTTGATTGACAGTTGGCTAGATTTCCTGCTTGTCTTCGAGTCCTTGTCTCAGTCAGAGAGAGATGGCAGGTTGCAGCTAATCACCCTCTAGGCAGAGTGGATGATGCGCTGAATTCTGCCCTTGTCCTTGATAGTGGCAGCAGCATACCAGATGGTGATGGAGGAAGTGAGAACAGACTCAGTCATGGCAGTGTAGAAGTGCACCAGACTGAATTTCTTCAGCTGCCAAAGCAAGTGCTTCCTCTGATGTGATATAGCTGATATTCTGGTCCAACTTGAGGTCCTGTTTGATGAAGGTGAAAAGGAACCTGAAAGATTATATGTTGTTGAAGCCACACAGGGTCATGGAGGCAGGTGGACTGGTTCCTTCTGAAATCTACAACCATCAACACAGTCTTAAGGCCTTTTTTTAACATACTGGGACCTTTACACCAAGGGCGTTACGTTTGAAACACTCAAACTCCCTGCCTGCTTTTGCTTTCTTTAATCTCCCTTTTCTTAATGTGTCTCAGGTTTCACCTTGTCTTTTCACAAGCCAACATTAGTTCAGGAAACTAGAGTTTGTGGGTTTTTTTGTGTGTGCATGAACATACTAAAATGTAGACTAAATCATTCTCTAGTCTTTCAGCTTTATTCAACTAAATAATTTCTGTATTTGAAGTCAGCATGTTGCTTGTCCTATAAGCTCTTGTTCTACTAGCAAGATGAGTTGTTTTGCCTGATAACCAAGCTCTGATTGGTCAGTTTAATTTAACACATCTGAACCATCCAAATTAGAAACAAGACTCCGATTAAAGATTCACACAGTACATCAGTTTCAGACTCATTGTGTGAATGGCCCTTAAGTGTGTTGAGTTACAGGTTATTATGGTATCACAGCAAATGCAAATAGTCAACCTCACCCTTGTAGACTGACTCTTCCCCATCAGAGACAAGCCCAGTGAGGGTGATATAATCAGCAAATCTACAAAGGAGCTACTCTTCTACTACTAATACTTATCTATTTCTTTATTTGATTTGAAATGTAATTAAATGTTATAATTTAATTTAGTCATTTAAATGTATTATTTACTTAATTTTACTACTAATACAACTTATTTATTTCAAGTAACATATAGGCCAACCAAAGTGGATGGGTCCCTGTTTGAGTCTTGGTCTTCCTAAGTTTTTTTTCTTTTTTTTTTCCCCCCACTGTCGCCCTAGGCTTGCTCAATTTAGGATTGATCTTTTAAGACAATATTATATTGTAAAGCTGCTTTGAGAAAATTGGACCATTGTAAAAAGCGCTATAGAAATAAGTTTGACTGGCTACTCAGGCAATGCAGCCGCCATTATACAGTAGTATTAAACACAGGTCTAAGCTCAGCGAGCTTGTTTGTTTACTTAGCTTTTTCTATTTAATATTGCTCTTAGTTATTTAAATGTGTTCAAACTTTTACAATAGCACATTTTGTTGCTGTAGCATTATTTAAAACTCCTTGAACTCCTTTAAATTTTTTTCATTGCACTAAACGATGTTTTTCAGTTTTTATGCATGAAAAGCACACACTGTTTTGAATTGTTGTTCTTCATACATCATATATAATGTTAAGATTTGGTAAGCTCCAGTAGAACATTTTGTTTGCGATCCTTTTTTTAAAATTTTTTTTATTTCCTTTCACCACTGAAACCAGTTTCTGAAACGAGGTCCAGTCCGAGATCTAATGTTTGACTGCATTCGATTTGTTCTTTGATCTACCCTTGCAGGAAAGAGAGGAGAAGTTGAAGCTGCAGGCTCAAATCAAGAGGCTGTGGGAGGATAACCAGAGGCTCCAGGAGGAGTCCCAGAATTCAGCAGCCAAGCTCAAAAAGTTTACAGAGTGGGTCTTCAACACCATCGACCTGAACTGAGTGCGTGCCGGAGCAGTGGGGAGCTCCGAGCGAGAGCAGAATAATGACTCCTCGCTGCTCTGCGGACGGTGGGTGGGGTGGGGGTGATCGCTGGGACCACACAAGCACCAATCTCCTGATTCAACACACCAACGCTTTCGTACACACTGTTACATTTCCTGGGTTTACCCAGTACTGAACCGAATGGTTATGTGCTGACAGAATTATTACTTCATACTTAAAGGCAAACCTCTGTGAAGTTCCGCTTGGAGTTAGAGCGCAGACTGGATCGTGATTCCCCTCGATGAAGACGAAGTTGAAGGGCGAGGGCGACTCGGCTCAGCTGTAATTTGTTACTGTAAATTAGGGGAGTTTTGCTGGCCCACTGTGGATTTGGAGTTTGCATTTCCTTTCCTTCACTATCTCATTAATACATGAGGCTGGTGGAGTGGAGTATATGGTCTACACCTGACAATGCAGCAGTACAATCAGCCGTTTGCATTTCAAAAGAAGGAGGCCACTTCGTTCAGAGGTGCCGTGCAGCAGCAGGGTTGTCATCGGGGTAACGTGTGGACGTTTGGCATTTTTCTAAAGCAATAGTAAGAAGACTGACGTTACCGAGAGCTCTGCTTCTCCCAAACTGACAGGATCCTTCTTAAGTTAAGCAATCAAGCATCAAGCCTGTGGTACGAATGCTGAAGTCTCAACAATTATTGATATGGGATTGGAAGACTAACCTTTTTTGGGAACAACTCAGTAATTTATTTTATTTGTATTATAAATAAATAAGTTGCTATATGCGTACAGTACATCAGTGTTTATTTTTCAGGCAAAAAATAGCTTATTATTTAGATGTTTAATTTTTTCCCCATTTGAGTAGAGCCTGATCTTTGTGTGCTTGTAGTACCCTAGCCTGCTATTGTGTTGCTTTAGTGCCATCTAGTGGTGAAAAGTGATTGTTTCACTTAACTTCTGCTACAATCTGTACTTCATTTTGTGTTCATACACTTCAGAAAAATCTTCTGCCACTTTACAGGCACTAGAGCAGAGATTCCCAACCACAGAGATGTGGTTCCGGTTTTCTTACCTTTTGTTATTTGTTTAGCTACTTCCCAAGAGATAAACACTGTCCTATGTCCTTTGTCATCAAACTGTATTGGCAAAAACACAGACACATTTAACATTGATGGTGTGTGTGTGTGTGCGCGCGCATGCATGATACTAAATATGTGCAAATCCATCATGGCGGTCGATGAGCAACGAATCCTTTAGTCATATTTCGTTAAGTGTAGCGCCATTAAACAAGAGCGAGCGAGAGAGAGAGTGCTGCAAGTCTGCACGTGATAAACATGCAGTCAAGTCAGGGATACAGAAATGTCCGTTGCCAATGATGTTTAAAATTTACTGTCCCATTCTAATGTATTCAGAAATGCTTTATTGCTTTTTTGTTTCATTAACATGTAGTCATTTATACAACCTTACAGTCTAAGCAATTGTAGCTTACTCGAGGATCCAACAGTGGCAGCTTGTCAGAGGTGGGATTTGAATCCGGAACCACCTACATAGTCCTTTACATTATCTGATATTCTATCACACTCCCATCCTAAGCCTGGTTGGGGTGCAAGCTCTGATGATGATCTGTCCTCCCTCAGGCATGGCTTATCATGTTTGTGTGGTGCAATAATCCGTGGTGGTCGACCTCATAAAACAAAAACCACCACAGTGCTCAGAAAATGCCAGGTGACAAGTTAAACGCACTACGCTTAATCTAAACCGATTAAAAGATCATTTTCTATAGCTATGTACACTGTTCACAAAAATAAGGGGATATTTTATTTGTTATTAAAATATTGGGGGATATGAAAATTTTTGTGAGCAGTATCATTTTGTTTCAATATTTGTGGTTCTTTGAAGTTCTACAGATGATGCAAGTGGACCACAAATGTCAGTTAGGGTTGTGCCGTGACCCCTCTGCAGAGAGAGGAGGTTTATAAGCGTACTGGTGCCTCCATGCACCTCACCCATGCTGACCTCATTTCTTTTATCAAGGTAGACGGTTGGCATGTCTGTATGGAGGAACTAGATATTCCGCTTATCTTCCTATCCATTTTTGCTGCAGGCTTGCCGAGAGATGATCCCTCCCTGACCTTCCTGCCCTCGAACGTGCCTGGAATACAAGTTTTAAGCTTTTCTGTATGCATTTATAAATGTTCGGAAGCAAACCTGGCCTTTTGAACTAGTGAATGAGCAAGTCTTAGTAATTACCCCGTTAATTAGGTCCAAGTGCATTTAATCAAAAATAAAACCCAAGCATAACATGAAGGAGCTACACCTCCAAGATAACTCGACAGGTAATTTGACCTTGCCTTCCTCTGCTGCCCACATGTTGTTCGATCAGTGATGAAAGTTACGTTGCTTATGCGAAGGTTGGAAATCGCTGTGTTAGCGTGTTTTGTAGGCAACGTAATAGAATTTGTTCAGGCCAGTATGTTCATTTCAGAAGAGTCTTGGTAAGTCTCTTTTTGGGATATTATATAAAAAGGATAAATTCTAAGTCCATTGCTTTTCGACACTGAGGGCTGAACTGATCTGCTTAGCTCTCACTGTGGACCTGTGTGCTCATCAGCTTAGTTAGTACCAGATCATTATTCATTAAGCCAATGCTGGGTGGCTGTTCGATAACGAGAATTTCACAGCTGAATTTCCATAATGAATCAGGGGCCATGTGACCAACGGGAGTGGGCGCTTAGAGCCAGGATGTAGTCGGCCAGCTTTACGGCCAGTAATCAATACAGATAGGCAGCTCTCACGCATGGTTAGTTTTGCCAATAAATTATTTTACTACATGCACTTTGACTGGGACTTTACCTGTGATTTATCCATAAAGAGAAATAAGCATCATAAATGGCAATCCTGCAGCAGTTTACCAGGTTGAGTCATGGCACCATTTTCTAGCAATTACCCGAATGGCTCAGGGGTAAACTTAAGCTTATGCATTACTGGGCTGGATGCACTTTGTGAGGTGGTTTTAACTGGACATCCGGAGGCGCACAAACAAGTCTGCTGTCTGCTAATTGCAGCAGGTCTGAAACAAAAAAAATCTGCCGACATTTGATACACAATCGCTGACTAGACTAATCTAACTTGGACTGCTGAAATGCAGTATGCCAATGTGCTTATGTGCATTTCTTGCAATAAGACTGTGAAAAGTGGTATTTATTAGAGGGCAGTCCAATGGTATGATGACCATATCTAATTATTTAGATCTGCTTATTGAGGTGGCAGCAGTAAATCCTGGAAATGTGGCATACATTTGCATCCAGAGTGGGTCCTACCTAAACCTGATTCTCCTCAGTATATTCAGACTGTAGAAGGGTCAACTTAGCACCTTGATGAAGCTAATAGATAATGCTGCCAGATGTTGCTGCAAAATGCTTGCCTCTGGAGCCTATACAAGCTGTTTTTTAATTTCTCTCCCCCGTGCCTTTAACAATGTATACCCACGTCCTCGGTTTTCTGGTTTCTTTTTAACAAAGAGATTATAAGATAACTATATATGCTCATTAAAGCATTGTTAAGGTAACAAATCTAGCGGTGACTTCAGAAGTACTGTACATCTGGGTTCACTTTTAATCCTCTGTCTGCCATTGTTTATATGAGACGTCTTGCTTCTCAAATCTTTTTCTATTTAGAACAGATTTAGAAGAGCCAATAAATTTGTATTTGGGTAGGTGTATTATCAAATGATTTCATGCAAAGGTTAAACATTTTGTATGTAAATCCCTATAATGTGTGACATACACATTCAAAAATAATCTCTAATACAGAACTTCGTCACTTGACTCAGTTCAGGTTTGATTGCTTATGGTTTTGTGGCCTTTGACGATGGCTGTGTCATGTTCTGGACATGCTGTGCCAAGCACTCCATTGCAGGTCATACATCACAGTATGCAAATTGTCTTTTTGCATAACATGCTGACTTCCAATAAGTGTAACCCTTAAGTTAGAGAGAATATACAGCTGATTTAGCTGCTGTTTGCCCATGCGCATGCCAGTCAGTTACATGGATGGGTCTAGAGCCTATCTAGAACTGACAGGGTGAGCAGTTGCCCTGTTGGCCACTAGTCCATGGTTGGGAGGGAGTCACTTGATTCCATCCCTCAATCATAGCCACTAATGTTTTGTTATCTGGTCTGAAGGCACTGGGATTCGAACCCATGTGACCGTGGTGTTAGGCTAGCAAATTTGAACACTGAGTGTTATCCTAACCTCCAAATAAGGAGGAGCTGGTTTGAAATGTAAACATCACCAAATCCTTGTGCAACCTGGTAAATTACTGTGGGAAAGACACAAAGCTGTGTAAATGGCAAATGTTATTAAGTTAACCAATGTCCCTGGTTTTGGGGTTGAAGAGCACACCTTCTGCTGTCCTCGTTCGACAAGCCTGCATGTGTCCTTTCGTAGGAATAGAAGCAGCTTTTCATAATGGGTCAGATGCTATGGGAGTACCTGCTAAGAGGAAGGGCTTAGTCAGCCAGCTTTATAGCCGATAATCAATACGGCTGAACAGCTCTGCCTTGTAATCCTGCACCTGGTCAGTTTTTAGCGAACATCTTAAATGTACACCACCCACACAGCACTCAAAGTGACCTTTCATGACCACGCAAAGGTCAGTCAGAAAGCAAATGGCATCCACTCGCCTCCCGGGGTGTACGGGTAACCCAGAACTGCAGTCAAAACATAACCCAGGGTCTTTCTGCTGCTCTGTTGGGTTTGATTAAAGATGATCATTATACATGCTTACAACATTTGGAGGATATTTCATTTGAAAGTATCCCCCACTTTTTGTGAGCAGTATAATTAGCTACTACTAGAGTGACCAGCAACTCCTAGCAAAAACATTTTATTCAGCAGTGAATGAAAATGACTGATTCTGTTCTAGGAATCATTTGAGGCGATTCCCATGTGCTACCATTCTATTATACTATATTCTATTATATAGCCCTGCTTTAGCCTGCAGCCTAAAACGGCCAGAACCTCCCTGTTGCTAATCAGGTCTGTACAGTATAGAGAATGACCATGTGCCTGAACGAGTGAAAGGGTCTGAAATTGCTTCTCCTTTAGTTTCGTTACATCTTCGGTCAGGAAGGCTTTCTGTTTACTAATTCAGATATTCACGCGAGCATAAGGTTTGTTTCATTTTTCACCGTTTTGTTTTAAAAAGGTAAATATTAAAGACTGTGTGAATGTAAATGTCACTTTATTTTGACTCGTTTTGCTCCTCTTAAGTCAGATTCCTTTTGCACTGTATTTTTTTCGTTTTGTACAGCTTTATTATTGCTCTCTGTTAAGTTGATGGAGCCACACACCTGTCTTATAATCCTTACCTTTCGTCATGTGTGATGGAGAAGAGAACCGGGATCATGCTTCTATTCTCCTGTGCTGCCTTTAGAACGTGCCAGTGAGGTGTTAATCCAATGATCCGCTGGCCTAGACGCCATCAAGGAGTTGTTTTAATTATGTGCACATTTTAAAACAAGCGTTCTATTTAACACAATGTATTGTTTACATATACGGTTGAACTTATTTGTAAAGTGTAGAGGTTTAAAAAAAATCATTTCCAGTCATAACAGTATTAAAGATTCATAAATAAAGTCAGAGAAATCATTTGAGGTGCTGTAATTTTTGGTCATTTAAAAAAAAAAAAAAAAAAAAAAGCGCCTATTGCTTGCCGCCTGCTCTATGAGGTGTACACTGCCATTGCTTACTGGGCCAATAAATTGATTTATATTCGTAGGTGAATGTCATGCAGTGTCTCCTGGTGTTTATTATGACTGAATGTTGTTCTTCTTGCATCTTTACAGTCAGAGCTTTTTTTTCCTCGTCACAGTAAGAGCAGCAAGAATAATTGCGTCTTGCAGTGAGCAATCAGTCGAGGCCGGTGAAGAGGAACTGCGGATTGCTGAAGGCTTCACATGTTCTCTTTCACCTCTGTCTCGCAGTAACCATTTGAACCACCACAGCACACTCCTTAACTCATTACAGACAACACACTGCGGATATAAAAGCCTGCACTCATTAAACGTGGCTTAGATTAATCTAGCTAATTAACACTTGGACTGGATGATTGCATGACCAAAATGCATCCTGGTTTTAGGGGTGTTCTCATTGTTAACAGCTTCATCATATTAAGCATGTAGGCATGGTAGGGGTGGGTGATGTGATTAAAGATATTTAAAGACCTTACCCGGTCCCGGTTTCTGGTGCTGTGAGGTGACCAATCAGAACATGGAGGAGTTAAGGTTATAATTACTTTGAAATCAGCGACAAGCACTCATTGCTTCGAAAGCAAGCAGCTCAGCTGTCCCTTAAATTATGAGAGAACGGCTAAATGAAAAGGGAAGTGTAGCCGTAACAGCAAGTGCACACAAAGCAATGACCGTTTTTTCTTTTTTAAATATATGATAAACATGCCCTCTATGTATTGTGAGTTTCTCACAGAACCAATCGTGTAATTCTGCTCTCATATGATATTAAAATAAATAAAACTCCAACCTGTCTGCTTTGCACAGGGCTTTGACCATAGCTCTGTCAGAACTTAGAGCCAGGGCTTGCTGTTCTACATCAGCGCCCAACATCATGTTCCAAATTCTAGTGGAACGCCTTCTCAGAAAAGCCAGATGGACAAGGGAGACACAAACCATGCTAATACCTGTGAATATCTGTAAAAGCATTTTGCCTTGCATTTGACAATGTTCGAAAATAGTGCAGAAAAACCTCTTGAATATTGTTTTATTGTAGCAGTTGCAAAACTGAATGTGACAGTGGCATCATTCAACCTTTTTCTCTAAATATCGGCATCGGCCGTTAATAACCAATATCGGATGACCACTATTTTATATTCATTCTTGTTTTATGGCTTGTTTTTTAAAAGGTTTTAAAGTAGAAGCTTAAGCAATCTCTGTGCAAACTGAAGCTGAAGAGACGGTTGGCACTGCGTCAGCTTGCTAGCCTACCACTGTGCAGACCCAGGCTCAGGGCTGAGCAATGCTTTCAGGCCAGGTCAGGGGTCACATAGGCACAAATGGCCAATCTTGAGGGAATAAACCCTAGTACTAAATCGGTGCCTATATATAATAGCAACTCATCCAGAGCGCTCTTCCACCTGCACTCTCTGAATTCTGGGACAGGGTCTGTCACAGGATAAGCGGGTTAAGGTGTAGGAAGACCAGACCACCCTGTATTATCTACAGAGGGTATGGTAATGATTACTGACTGCCAAGATGCCTAATTCAGAAGGGACCGTGGTAGCCTAGCAGTTACAGTACTGGATTCCGAGTACAGTCCATGGTTCAAATCCCACTTCTGTACAGCTGCTTGGATTGTAATATTTGTATCAGTTGTAGGTCACTCTGGACAAGGGTGCCTGCTAAGTGACTAAATGTATACCTTATTGATTAGTTTTTTTGAGTCCAGTTGTTAACAAGCAAAATAAATTAGTTTTATCCAAAGTAGGTTGCATGATTGACCACATTTGTGGTAACAAGGAAATTATGTGCATTGTATCTTCGACAAATCCATCTACAGAATTAACAAATCCATTAATTAATATGGAAAGGTCAATGCTGATCTGGGATAACCCGTTAACAGGGATAACAGATATCATTGAGGGATTTAAAATGTGGAAGCAATAGTTGCCTATACACAGGACAAATGGCTTTTAAAAGGATGACCTTATGAATGTGTGAGCTAATGGAACAGGCCATGTGAAGGGCTTGAGTGCATGGATCGTCGAGTGAACTGGAAAGCTCTTAGTACTGGCACACGGAATGAACATTGTATATCGACCCATCGGGTTCTCAGACCAACTGGGTCTGCTAGTGCTTAGTGCTTCAGTAACTGGTGAAGTGGTTCAGTGGAGTTGGTCCTTGCTAAAGGGCAATAGGCAGCTCTCAAATGAGCTGTGAAAAATTCATTGCATGACTGGCCACATTTTCCAGACAGCCATTAGATGCCTGGACTGTAATCCAGAGAGAGTGCTGATAGACAAAAACTAGGCTTATAGTCCTTGCAGAAGCGTCTTAATACGACTACCCTTATGAGGTATTTTAGTGTACAGTTTGCACCATAATAATGTGCAGGTATTTCTGGAAGTGACATGGCACAGGCTACATATTAGCACGACTCAAGGTTTAATCCCAACCTCTGATTTCCACAGTTTGCTGCCTACGTTCTGTTTGTCCGATGTTTATGGTATTATTATGGTATAATCTAGTACGGTAATACCCATTCCATACATTTTTCTTTCGCCTCATACACCTTGGCATGCTGGATATCAGCTTCTCTGCAAAATCATGAATGCTGGCAACCCATTCTTGCCTAATCAGTGCTCGAAGTTGATCAGTTTCTGGGTTTTTGTTTGTTCACCCGCTTTTTTAGATTAACAACATGTTCTCAATGGGATTTAGTTTGTTGGTTATCAAGTTTGTAACTTGATATCATGTATTGTATCATGTTACATGGTGCTCCATCATGCTTAAAAATGGCAATGTACATGTCCAAATTGCTCCTAGATCGTTGGGATTAGCTGATTTTAGAGGATGTTTTGATACCATTCCTTATTCATGGTAGTGTTCCTTGGATAAGAAGCAATCCCACACATAAATGTTCTCAGGATGCTTCACTTCAATGAACACAGAACACATGGTAGCGCTCACCTTTTCTTCTATGGACAATAATTTTTCCAGATGTCTCCTACAGTCGGAAGGGGGCTTCATCAGAGAAAATAACTTTACCAGAATCCACTGCAGTCCAATCCCTATACTTCCTGTAAAATGTCAGTCTGTCCTTGATGTTTTTACTGGAGAGAAATGACTTTTTTCTGCCCTTCTTAACACCAAGCCAACCTCCAAAAGACTCGTTGTACGTTCAGATGCACATCTCTTTGTGAGCTTTAGCATATCGCAGCCTTTTCACCCTGTTCCTAATCTGAAAAAGTGGTTTATGCTACCAAAAACACTATTCCTGTTCTTCAGAATGTAGGATCACCTTGGCATCCTGATAAAGCTGCCAGATTGCTGTGATTGCTCAAGTGTAAAGAGATTACAGTAAATTCTTACCATCCTAGCCTATAGAAGCTCTTTTTCCATTTTTAATGGAATATTTAAAAAACTGCATGCAAATTCATATATTTTCTGATTTTATTCTAATAAAGAGACTTGCGGTCATGATACTTTTGTGAAAACAATGATATATTCAATCTAATGATGGCCTAAGATTTTTGCACAGTACTGTATTTACATGCATGACCTTTCAGCCATGCAGTGCTGTTACTCTATGCTTCTCTGGACTTCCATTTTCTGTTTTCCACTTCTCAGTAAATAATTGATCCTCCGTGGTATGGATGGGGTTGTGCTGAGGCCCATGTGTGGTCATGCAGATGTTTTGTGTGTACATAGGAATAAACAGTTGGGTAAATTGTTCTGGTTTACAGAAATGTCTAATCTCTGTCTGCCTGTTTTATGATTTTGAACTCAGCTATGGAGGAAGGTGCATTTTTTGTGCAGGGTTGTTGGTTGCTTCTTTGTTAAATATGTACTTCAGCTCATTTAGCAGTAAGCTATTTTAGACCCACTGTGCACTCAGGTCCATTACGTGACGTGATTAAAATAGACTGTGCTTTTCTTTTCTTTTCCTTTGACATCTTGGCTACAAATATTATAATATTATAATAATCTAGATTGACTAATGCAGCATCTGATTTGGCAGCACAGTACACACTCTTAAATTGCATTTTGCTTTAATGAATCCAATTCATTAAATGTTCATCCAATGATGAAGCAATAAGTAATTGCTTCACACTTTCTTCACGAAGAGGAATTGGATTAGATTAGATTCAGCTAGCCTGAATCTTGATTCCACACCAGTCCAGTAAATAACGCCAAAGGGCTGACGATGCTTCAGATATGATTTCTGTTTATCTGACAGACCTTTTAATCCAAAGAGATTTACATGAGACCAAATTCAATCCCAGCGTTTACACGGCCGAAGCTCTTTAGGGGCAAGACAGAGGGGCACTCACCTTACCAAAACATTTTTCGATTTGTTAATGGTGCCATTGCAGAACTACTAGTTTTAAGGAGTTAAAGAAAGCAATATCATAAATAAATATCCAAAAAAATAATTTGGAGTTAGAAACAAGAGAATGCAGTGCTTTTTTTTTTTTTTTTACAATGGTGCATTGTCTTAAAGCAGCTTTACAAAATTATTATTATTTTAAAAGGTTGATCCCAAGCCTATTGTGACAGTTTCAAGGAAAAACTTTCTGAATATAGAAGTAGGAAACTGTGGGAGGACCAAGACTCAAAAGGGGACCCATCCTCCTTGGGTGGATTAGATGTTAATTGAAATAATTAAGTTGTAGAAGTAGTAGTAAAAATAAGTAATTAATACAATTTAAATCAGTAATAAAATGTAAATTAGTAATAACATGTCTCCTAATAACTAAATGATGGAGGGAGTTACTGGCAATATTCCACTTAATCCAAACAGGGTCGAGGGCCAGTCTGTGCACACCTGGCAACTCTGCCCACCAACCAATCGTAGGGTACACACACATGCACACAATCACACACTAAGGCCCACTTTTTTAGAGACACCAGTTAACCTAAAAAACATCTTTGGATTGTGGGAGGACACCAGAATACTCGGAGTAAACCCACGCAGATACGGGGAGGACATTCAGAGTCCACACAGAAATGATTCAGGCCGCTCCACTCTGGGATGGAACCTGGGACCTTCTTGCTCTGAGGCAGAGATGCTACCCACCAAACCACCATGCTGCCCCAGTCTGGAGCATAGTTCACTTAATTACTACTCATTTCTTTAATTACACTTGTCAGGGTCAGCACTGCTGGTTTTAGGTCTTTTCATGAATGATTAAATGCCATCTGGGTTCATCAGCAACTGGAATATAAATAATAATATGGGTAATAGTAGTATCATTGTTATGGGTCCTACAATGATTTTGTTATATTGAAATGCTGTGACAACTAATCTGCAATACCATCACACCATTACAACCATAGCTTTGTGTTAGCATGACTTTGACTTGTGGATGCTGATAGTGAATGTTGCAACTGAGATCAGACTATTGAACATGTTACTATTGTTGCTGCTTACAAATATTTCCACCCCACAGTAGAAAGACTTACAGTTTACCAGGGTAAAAAATTGACCTGTCCAAAATGTGGCATTGTTAAATATCATTGTGCCCATTTCTACCGGCAGCCCTTGACATGGCTATAATCTTAATTTTATATACTTCTTAGCTATGGGTGTTGCTGAAATACCTAAATATGTTTATTATAATGGCTGCCTCTATGTTGCTATGTTGTGTGAATTCTGCCTGTCAAAGCACAATCCTGTTGGAGTGTACATACGCTGATGTCCAACATGCAGTACAAAGACCTGCTTACAGTTTATGAAATGAAATGCTTCTGGCTGTGATAAACAGCCTCTTATGGATGCTTTCCCTTCAGCAGGGTACTCTAAGTGTTCACAACAAAGCCTTTTTCTAACAAAGCAGAGAATGAGGAATGAAGCCAGTTTTAGAAACAGTCCTATATCTGGCTACTCTGCTTTTAACATTTAGCTGTTTATAAAACACTGCATTTCATGTACCAGCTTTCTGCAAAGCAACGGCCCATTAAGCCTTCCCAAGAGTGTCTAAACTTTTTAATCTGCCAAATGCTAGATGGAGCACAAAGTAGTAATGAGCCACAAAGATATAAGTGCTTAAAACTTAGCAATAATGGAGACTAGAGTCCATCCTGCCCATACTGACTACATTCTTAAACGTATTAGATTATGTCTGGCATTTGCGTTGTTCTTTTTATTAGGTCCATTAGGAGTGTGTCCATTTCTTTTGAATAGTATATATCACTCGAGTGCCTAAGTTATTACTCAAGACTCGAATCAGACTCGCATGAAGTGACTCGTAAACAGCTCTGTGGCTCATGGGATGATCAGCAGCCATAAAGAAGATACTTAAGAGTAAGTGCTGCACAGTAAACAGTATAGCCTACTGCAGAGTACGTAAGTATAGAAGTATACTTGGCTTATACTGAAAAGATATACAGAAAGGTTTATGGGGTTTATTCTATTTATTTATTTTTTGTGTTTTGTTTTAAATGCTCCACTGGAAGTGTTATGGCTCTTATTAAAAATGAAGCTCACCTACCATATTGCTCACATCAGTATTTAAAGCTCAGCTCTCTGGTTATCTACATATCAAGGCCAGCATCTTCTCTGAGTGCGTTATTACATTGTGGCTGTGTAATATTTACTTTAATGTTAGGTGAAGAATTCACACATTAGAGAGGAAAGAAACTCATTTTTCTGTGACGTTACCATTTTAAACACTAAAGCTGATTCTTGTAGAGGCAAACAAAAAAGGATGGGCATTACAGACACTTAGTCAGTCTGGGATTTTACTCAGAAAGGGAATGTTTTAAGAAAATAGAAATATCTTTCAAAATTGGTTTGAGAGAAAGAGGGAACAGACATTTTGGCTTGCTGGCAGTAAAGCCCAGTGGGTTTATATGAGACACTGAATTAATAATCAGAAGATTGTGAGTTCTGATCCTGGTTTTACCTTTAAGGGTTATAGGTATTTCGACTATGTTCCTCTGGATAAGGGCATCTGCCAAAACTGTACACATAATCCCATTATATTCTGTACTTTAAATTAAAATTAATGATGGCATAACTTTGGCATTACAGTCGACTACCATCAATGACCTGTTTCACAATGTAATGCGGACACACACACATACTTGTTCAGCTGTGTGATGGTTCACGGCAGAGTTTGCATTTATGACTCATGATGGGCAGTTCTCTGCTGCTGGTGGGTGGCGCCGGTGCTTTTTTGAGCACTTTGTTTTCTTTCCATCTTATCTTCTTACACCATTTCCTCACGTCTAAAGATGAGGCAAATGCTTTTAACGCCCTAGCACCATGCCTTCATGTGGGTGTGTACGGTGCTGGTAAGCCTCTCATTCCCAATTAAGAACCAGAGAGTGATAGAAAAGAGAAAGACTAGCCATGTCAGAGAACAGGGCTTCATCAGTGCTGCTGAGGTCCAGCTGTCTGCTGGCTGTAAATGTGACCAGGAGTGCTGTATCTTATTAATGTTTTATCCACATTAACATTTGCTGGTGCTTCCCACAGGCTTTATTCTCACATGGTAGATGGATTTAAAGGAACATGCCAGTGTTTTTAACTTGGTCCAATCCTGTATAGTAGCACAACCTGTTAACACTCATTATAGATGCTGTTAATGTTAGTTTTTTTTTTTTTTAGGTTTTTTTTTTTTTTTTTGCTTTCATGATTTCTTGAGTCAGATATTTTATGTCTGTACAATGACTCCTTTCAGGTTTTCCTTTTCTATGACGGCCTTTACTCTACTGGAATGACTTGTCACTGGGTTTTAAAACAAAACAGTCAGGTCACGCCAGGCTGTTGGTATTCCAGTTCATCTTGAATGTCTCATGGCTCTGTGAAAGTTCACCAAGTTCCAGCACCAGCACCATGTGTGTTCTCATGGCAGGGCTTCTAAGTGGTGGCAGGATAATGCTCTTCCATACACAACAAGGGTTACCCAGACATGTCTCCACCAGATTACAAGAGTTTATGGTTTCAGTTGGGAGGCCGGGTTCGGCAATGTACTAGTGTGCAGGATCTACAGGCCCTGTGGTTAAAATGTGCCACAGGATACCACACAGAAACTGTGTGCCTCCATGCCCAACTGTATCTCATCTTGTTTCCAGGATGGGGTTGGCAAAACAGGGTAAATAGAGCCTCTTTTCCATTGTACAGTTTTCCCCAATAAACAAGTATCCTTTGCCCTAGTATTGTAAATCTATTACATAAATCATTATTACATATACACATATAAAGTTTAATTAGATCTCCTTCTTTAAGTATGTTTTTGCTAATGAGTGTAAATTTATCAGTACAGTGTATGTACCTTCTATGCAATCAAAGATGTTAAGAGCATTGATAAACATGATCATTTTGGTGGATTTGGGACTTCTCAATCCTCTGTTCTGTCCCAGACCCTACATTTTGGGTCAGCACCACTGGTTGGTCATGGATACCACAAAACCTTATTTTAGACTAGTTCAGCTTTGTAGAGTTGAATACAACTACATAAGAACAAGAAGCTCTAGGAGTTGCTGCTCTACAGAAGTAAACGTTGTGACATTTCATCAACTTGCTTTACCTTTAAGATAAGGTTTTTGTTGCTCCCAATTCTGTCCCATGTAACTCTTTGTAGCTCTTTACAACCCTCTTTGTAGAGGGTTGTAGCTCAACCTGTAGCTGTACAACTTGTAGCTACCAACCAAATATTACCCTTTCGGCTAGTATAGTTACTTTATGATGAGACTGAATGAGTCCTGTATGCATTGTTCTGATCATGTTTTCCAGTTTTCATTTGGTTACGAATTTGTACCAGTGTCTCAAACTTGGGTTGGGATAACCTCAGTCTGCTATAGCCTTAACAGTCCAGAACTTAATAATACAAAACAAAAAAAGTTCTTTTTCCTCTTGTACCTGACTAATCTTGGTTGTTAAATTTGTCATGTTTGAACTGCTTTATTATTAAGTTTTAAGAAAACGGGTTCTCCATTTTTTTCTTAGTACAAAGAAACGTAGTAGTTCTTAGTGATAGTGTGATAGCCTGTGGTAATCTTCCAAACACGACTGCTGCAGTAGATAAGCATTAGTTTGAAAAACACTGAAGGATTCTTTTAAAATCTTCGAGAATTGAATGCCTTGTGTTCTTCCCTGAGGTTACGTTCGATTTATTATCTGCTGCTGTTCCCTACTGCCTTCAAAAGCCCTATCTGCAAAAAACTCTACATGGTGATAAGTCTGCATTCAGAAGTCTATCTTGAATAATTGCAGTTACACACCATGCTAAAAGAAAATAATGAGCTTAATATCTGAATTTGATTTCCCTATAATAAACATTATCCACACCGTTCATGTCGTTTACATCCCTGCTGGTGTTAACCGTACGTAAAACCTATTGCTTCGGCTCTTCCTTTCAATTCACCATGCTAATCTGCTTTAGCAACATTAATGCTGTAAGATGATCCGATGAGAGGGAAATGGAGACAAGACAGATTACTCAAAGAAATCCCTGTGGAATGGATTAGAAATTCACTCCATTTGGATGCATTCATGTCTCTTAGCATCCATCTGGTTTAGTTCGGTTTGTACAAAGCTTCCCTTCCTCTGACATGGGCAAAAGCATGAATTTTAAATAGTTGTGGATAGCTGATTTCGTTTGATTATACAGATTATTTTTTACATCCTGTACCTTCTTACCAGGATGGACATCACATTTAGTCACAATTGCTGGAAGTTGGGGAAAGATGGTTCTTCATGGCCAAGTGCAGGAGCCCCTGCGATCTTGACCAGGAGAGGACATGAGTTAAAATTAAGATATAAATAAAATTACACACTTTGCTAGCTCACATTGGTCAGTTATACAGTAGGTACGGAAAGTATTCAGACCCTTTTAATTTAGCCATTTAGCAGCTAAAATAGCTAAAAAAGAAAAACTGAAATATCACATGATCATAAGTATTCAGACCCTTTGATCAGTATTTAGTAGAAGCTCCATTTTGAGCTAGTACAGCCATGAGTCTTCTTGGGAATGATGCAACAAGTTTTCACACCTTGATTTGGGGATTCTCTCCAGTTCCGTCAGGTTGGATGTTGAATGTTGGTAAACAGCCATTTTCAGGTCTCTCCAGAGATGCTCAATTGGGTTTAGGTCATACCTGTGGATGGGCCAGTCAAGAATGGTCAGAGAGTTGTTCCGAAGCCACTACTTTATTTTAGCTGTGTGCTTAGGGTTATTTGCTTGTTGGAAGGTGAACCTTCTTATCTGAGGTACCGAGCACTCTGGAAGATGTTTTCTTTCAGGATATGTCTGTACTTAACCACATTCATCTTTCCTTCAATTGCAACCAGTCGTCCTGTCCCTGCAGCTGAAAAACATGATGCTGCCACCACCATGTTTCACTGTTGGGATTGTATAGGGCAGATGATGAGCAGTGCCTGGTTTTCTCCATACATACCGCTTAGAATTAATGTCAAAAAGTTCAATCTTCATCTCATCAGACCAGGGAATCTTATTTCTCATAGTCTGGGAGTCTTTCTATGCAGGCTTTCATTTCATTTTCAACATGCACGTGTGTTTCATTTCAAGTAAACACAGCTGGACTCCAATGAAAGAATAGAACCATCTCAAGAAGGATAAGAAGAAATTGACAGCTTGTGAGTTAAATATGAGTGTCACAGCAAAGGGTCTGAATATTCAGTTTTTCTATTTTAATAAATTTACAAAATATTCTACGTCTGTTTTTTGTCAAGATGGGATGTTGAGTGTACATTAATGAGAAATAAAACAAACTTTACATTTTTTTTTAGCAAATGTCTGCAATGAAACAAAGAGTAAAAATGTAAAGGGGTCTGAATACTTACATCCATACTTATACCTTATCCAGAGCAACTTGAACAATGAATACAGTCTTACAATCCAAGAAACTGGGGTTATGTCCATTGCTGAAGGACCCAACTGTGGCAGGGGTGGTATTTGAACCCTGGATCTTCTGGACCTTCTGGTCCATTGTCCAGTACCTTAACCACTAGACCACCACGGTTTCAATCCCATTGTTGGGACCCAGCTTCCTGGGTTTTTTCTGTGTGGAGTCTGCCTGTCCTGCATGTGGGTTTACTCCAGGTACTCCAGTTTCCTCCCCCAGTCCAAAGACATGCGCGTTAGGTTAATTCGTTTCTCTTCAGTGGCCCTTAGTGTGTGACTGTATGCGCGACTGTGTGTGTGCCATACAATGAATTGGTGACGTGTAGACGTCACTTGGTGATAAAAATACATTTCCCAGAATCCCGAAAATTGGGCGCGTCATGACACGGTCCATGTCCGCGTGTTGGCGAGTCACGTGTGAGTGTGTACGTGTATGTATATGTGTATGTGTGTGTGTGAGGGAGTGTGTAGTCGTTTCGGTTTGCTGTGTTGTTGACTGTTGATGTGCGCGAGCTTCATCTACATGATTTCTAAAGTGCACGCGCTCCAGATTTAAGCGCCTGAGCGAAGAATGAGCGATAACGATGACATCGAGGTGGATAGTGATGTGAGTGCTTCACATTTTTAACACTTTTAGAGAGCAACGGAGGCAAAAGCCGCTTATTTAACACATTCGTACTTCATACCGTGTAGCTTCCTAGCTTAGCCGCTTAGCCTAGCCTCTAACATCATACCGGCGAGAGCATTTAATAACTAGATGAAAATATAAACATTTAACGAGATAATCCACTGATTTCTGTCTTCTCATTGTACAAAGCGTTCGTACATTCAGAATCCTTCATTATACAAAGATGTTTATGAGTTGCAATAGCAAGTCTAACTGCTTTCTTTTCTCGTTTATTTTTTACAGGAAGAATCACCGAGGTTTCACGCAACGGTGCGTAATAACAGAAATTAATTCACTTGAACCATTATTGATGACAATATCTTTTCTTTTTAATATCTAGATCCGATATTCTGATTGGTACGTAATTTAATTGTAATAATAATCAATGGTTGTGCGGGTAAATCAACCATGTAGCTGGGTAATAGGTTAAAAAAGGCTGTTTATCTTGTTTACTATGGCAGCTAAAAATTTGACTGCTCGGTTCCACAAATAATGGAGTCGATTCCAATTCCATGGGCGAATCGATACCACGGTTTGAGTAATTTTATACGCAGGCCATAAGTGAGATCTTATATACGAAATATCGTGATGTCAACTGTTTTCTTAACAAGCTAAAAGTAGCAGCGAGTCATCAGGCTGTTGAATGTAGATTTGTTAAGATGTCAGAATTGTTTGAGTCGATTCCGATTCTGTGAGTCGGTTCTGATTCCACGTGCGTATCGACCGAGTCTTTCTCACACGTTGCAATTTCCAAACGCGGAACGCAGCACACAAACGAGTGCAAAAGACTGCAATGTGGTGTATAATTTAATTTAACATAAAATAAGATTTCACGTCTATCCTTTATTTTCCTGAAATGTGCGAGTTGATTCTGGTATTGTGACTCGATTGAGTCAACTCCACAAAATATTTCCAAAAAGCAAACACAGGACACGAGTGTATATCAAGTGTATCATTTGAAATCTGACTGTTTTAGGATGACAATAACATCACAACTTTATCACTCATCATGTGCTCGGTGTATGTCAGTAATATTTAGTGAAATCACAAATGAGTCTTGACGTATTTGATTGGAATCTGAATTCCGAATCATCAGTTCTAGGATAGACAGAAGGTGAGTGGTTAAACGCTGGGTAAAAGTGAGATCTTATAAAATGTTTGCTACACACAGTGGGGGATCCCAATAGTCTGAGAATGCTATTGAAAATTATTTTAATTTCAATTTCCCTGATTGTAATACAAGGCTTTTCCTGTCAAATATTATAATCAATATAGAGTTACGAGAGTAAAGATGAATCTTAAACAATACATCACAGAATTGATTGGTGTTTGGGTGTTTTATTTAGTATATTGTCGCAATATTCTGAAGAGCATCCTTTGGATTTGCTAAATGCTTTGCTTGTCATTAAGTTAAGTTAACCATAAATGCCTGATGGGGCTTAGGTTAGGTGGTTGTTGTTGAAAGTCCATAACAGTCAGCCTTGATAGTCCTTGAGTTCGTTTTTGGTCTTTGAGTAGTAGTTGCAAAGCTTTGTGGTGTGTTTTGTGTCATTTACTGCTGCAGTATGAACCCAACTGCATAAAGATCCAAACAAGCACTCTTATTAGTGGCCTCAGACCTTTGTTTCTCACTGTATTTTGTTTACAAGGTGAAAATATCCCATGTAAGACTTTTAGAGGTAGAACTGTCCAAAAATGGTTGCACTTGATTCTGATTCTGTCATTTTTGCTGAATTTGTCCATTTTAAGAAATCGATCCAACATGTTTTGAACCTGACATTTAATTCTTAATACCTAGAATCAGAGAATCGGCTATGTCTGCAACCGAAATCCAGCTAAATAGCTGTGCTCCTCCTTAGCTCTGCAGAGCTCTGATTCTGCTTGTAGATCTATTTGGGGAAAGGTTTTATGTCAGCACATAGGCATGTATACATCACAGCATCTACAACTGCATATATCAATTAAAAACACGTTCTGCATAACTGGCATTTTATAGAAGCTAAAGCAATTGGATTAACTACGTGTTATAACATCAGTGTAAAGAGAGCTGTTTTTTTAAAATAATTTGACCCCACAGTCTTTTGAGATTGGTGTGTTTTTGTAAAACATGTGAAACTGTGAACATGTGAAACATGAAAAGTTGAAAGTTGGCTTTTGCATTTTGGATGCTGTGACAACATGCCGCTTACATAACGCGTCTGAAAGGGATGTGTGTATGTGGGACTGCGGTATCCTAACAGTAAGGTACTGGACTCTGGACCTGATGGGCCAGGGTTCATGTCCCACCTCTGCCAAGCTGCCACAGTTTAGTCCTTAAGCAAAGCCCTTAACCCACCATTGCTTGAACTGTATTTGACTGTATAAGTTGCTCTGCATGAAGGCGTCTGCCAAATGCCGTAAATGTATATGAAAGAGCTGCTGCCGCCTCAGACCTTCTGCACACCAAAACTGATACTGTAATTTTTCCTTTGACCATCAACCCAGTACCAGGTCTCTGTCCAAGGCTGGCATAAACAGGACATCATTGTACTACAGATGTACCGTCACTGTTCCTGATCAGTTCTGTGCTGCTTCTGTCATTAGTTTAGAAGCAGTGAATAAGATACTCGTTTAAAGAATACTATAAACTATAGAACAAACCAAACCCATATTGATGGCAAAGGAGTACTGGATTCTTGACCAGACAGTCCAGTGCTCAATTTCAGCCTTTGCCAAAGCTGCCATCATTGGGCCTTTGTTAGGTAGACTAGAATGTAAAATTGCGAGTTGGTGCGGATGAGCAGTCTGTTAAATGCTGTATATGTAAATACACTCACAAGTGACTTTTTATTAGGGACACCTCGTTGTTTCTACATTTGTTGTCCATTTGATCAGTTCTGCTTACCATATGGAAGAACTTTGTAGTTCTGCAATTACAGACCGCGGACTACGGATGTAAGGATTGATCGCAGGTCGTACGATATATATATATTTTGCCGATCCTGCCAGTCAAACAAATTTGCCATATTTTTTGAGGTAATTGGCTGCAGCCTGGCATCAACCCCCTCGGTCACAGATCCATGGATTTGCTGATTCAGCTGAAACGCTAAACGAGTTGGAAATGCTACCCTTTGACTAAGGGACTAAATGGTGCAAGAAACCCCATGTTATAAGCTGCATGTGAAATCTCAAACTTAACTAGTACGGTGGAACCTCAGAATTCAAACTTATTTGGTTACGGAAGTTCTTTAAGACTCCGATTTGTACGAAATTGGCATCAGATTCCCCTCGGGGGATGTAGTACCCGTTTTCGTAAAAGGATCAGTATGGAGTTCTGCAGTTTTGTTTTCAATTAAATTTTATTTATATAGAGCTTTTTACAACGTAGCATTGTCTCAAGGCAGCTTTACAGTAATACATTATCTAAAAGGCCAATCCCAAGTTGAACAAGCCTCCCTAAAATGGTAGGAAGAAACCTCAGGAGGACCAACACTCAACAGGGGACCCATCCTGCATGGGATATTAATTAAACAAATA